>JABUQX010065683.1:17500-20000 GCA_015478945.1 Trachelipus rathkii | reverse complement strand
TTTTTACGATAGATTCTTTGTAAATAGTCGCGTGAATAGGGATCCCATAGTTCATATAACAGACCATCATCAGTGGGCTTTGACATGTATGCCATGAGATAATGAGCCGTCAAATTAACATATTTTGAGTTTCTAAAAAAATTTAGCATTATTTACCTAAGTTTCGTATGTGAATTTTAAGCATGACAACTCTTGAATTCTTATTGATGAACTGATGTATATGATCTATGTTCCTAAAAATAGTGAGGGTGTCGTCGACATACCTTATGTAAAAATAAAGAATATCTGAATGAAAGGAATATGAGCTTTTCAGGGACTTGAAGAAAGATACGTAATAGAATGAATATTTGGGTTTTATAAGGGAGTATCGTTGTTGACAGGGCCCGGTCCAAATGATGAACCCTATATTGACGACGATCCACAATAATAATTTAGTCGCACGTCTCGTACAGCACTAAGGGGATTTCTTTTCTTGCTGCGACGAGTTTTCTTAAAGGTTTGAAGGGACGCGTAAGGGGGGGGGGCTTTCTTTTCGACTTACGTCATGTTTATCTAATTTCCTTTTTCCGGCGTATGCTGCTCACCTCACCTCCAATTTGGAGAAAGGATGATGATGATGATGATGATGTTGATGATGATGATGATGATGATAATATATATATATATATATATATATACTATATATATATCATATATATATATATATATCATATATATATATATATATATATATATAATATATATATGTATATATACTATATATATATATATATATATATAATATATATATAATAATAGATATATATGTATATATATTCATATATATATATATACTATATATATATATATATATATAGTAGTATATATATATATATATATATGAAAAAAAAATGTATTCAGAAATCGAGAGCGAGAAATATTATCTGTTAACTATGCTTAAAAAAATGTTATTTTATCTTTTTTTTAAGTTTTGCTGAGATTAAACGTTACCAAGAAAACAATTTTCTTACTTTTCTCTTGAAAGCTCAAAAAAAAAAAAAAAAAAAAAAAAACTCGCCTTTTTCTTTCCAGATTTACATGGAAACGTTCAAGAGAAAATACAAAAGAATTCCAGATTTTAAACTCTATTTGTATGAGACTTGGAGATTTAGCGGAAATTTTATGCGAGGAAAATGACAGTTTAGCTGTTGCCGGTTAAAAACTTTCATGGAAAAAAAATTGAAATAAATTTTGCTAAAATAAAAACAGCAATATACCGTTACAAAGCTTTGATTTTTTAGCCATATCTGTTTAAGTTTCTCGAAGGGGAAAATACAAAGAGGAAAGTTGCAAAGAATTTGAGGTTTGCTAACAAAGTTAATAAAGCTGAAGTAAGCAAGATTCATCCTTCCATTTTACAGAAGCATGGAATATATATATATTATACTATATAGTATCATAAATATATATATATCACTATAATGATATTATATATATATATATATACTACTATTATTAATGTTATATTATTATATATATATAATATATATATATATATACTATATATATATATATATATATATATATGTATTATTATTATATATAAACCTTTGTTCGTTTTAATGCTTAATTCAAAATTTTTTATTTATTCTTTGTTTTCAGGTTGTATCTCTGTTGTTGGGTATGTAAGGAGGCTATACAATAAACAATATGAATAAGGTAGGAACCTGTTCGAAAATAATTTCAACCTGGCTCTTATAATGTGGTAGCTAAACCTCTAGTCAACCCTCATAAAATTTTGCTTCCACCACTTCATTTTAAACTTGGGTTGACGAATAATTTAGTCAAAGCTCTAAATAAAAATAGTGCAGCATTTCATTTCATAAGAAGACGTTTCCACACATCACTGATACTAATCTGAATTGCAGGTATACTTGATGGCCACCAAATTAGAACCTTATTGAAGGATATACAGTTTAACAAAGTGATGAGTTATATAGAACAGAACGCATAGCAAACCCTTAAGTCTGTCGTGGATAACTTTCTTGGAAAGTATCGAAGTTCTGAATACGAATGCGTTGTCGAACAAATGTTGAGGATTTTCAAACCTCTATTAGCACGTATATCCATAAAAAAATACATTTTCTGAAATTGCATCTTGACTATTTTGATGAAAATTGTGGAGACCAGTGAGGAAGAAGGAGAAAGTTTCCATCAGGACATTCGTTAAATGAAAGAAAGGTAACAGGGAAGATGGGACCGTAAAATTTTAGCGGACTACTGTGATTGTTTGATATGCAATTTCCTTGGTAAAATTAGCACAATTTGAAAACTAATGTATGTATGTATGTAAGAATGTATTTGATTTAAATTCGTTTTAATAACTTTGAAATAAAAAATCAACAAAAATAGACGATAGATAAAAAAAACGGACCTTATTGACAAAAAGGTTATCATTTTCGAATTCAGCATAATAAAAGTAAACTCGAAAACCTCAACAAAAAAAAAAAAAAAAAAAAAA
>JABUQX010065683.1:0-7500 GCA_015478945.1 Trachelipus rathkii | reverse complement strand
CTACCATTATCATGTGTTTCTGCTTCTTTTTAAATATCCTACTATTTCTCACGAGACTGTTACTTCTTCTCATCCGAATGCTGAGGTCCTCTACTTAGGGGGCTTCAACGAACACCACACTGAGTGGCTGGGCTCCTCTCATACTGGTACAGGTGAGAGAGAAGACAAAATATTCAGTATTTTTATCTATCTGGAATAGTTGATTAAGTAATCTATACACATCCCAGATCGTCTAAACCAATTCTTGAACACTCTTTACTTATGCTTTACCAATTTTCCTTCTCGTAGTAGTACTTTTTTTTCGTTTATTATTATTACATCGACGCTACTTTTAGCTCTATGTGTGGAATTGTTATTATTTTGATAATATATTTTAATCATAAATTTGCATTATTTATAAATATTATTATAATTTATGTTTATTGGTGATTTTTTAAATGTGTATTAGGCCATTGTTATTTTAAAATTTATCTCCTTTTTAAACTGAATTTGAACTTTACTATACCTGAAAAATAAAAAAATTTAGAAGCTTACTTGAGGATTTTAATTCTTTTATGAGTGTAATACTCTTTTATTTACAGATATTAGACGTTAACGAATGACTTTTGAGAATCGGAAGAAGGCACAGAAGTGAAAGGTTGTCCCAGTGGAAGAACGGGATGGTATAGTAGTACGAAAAATTCAGTACGTAAGATATATATATATATATATATATATATATATATACAGAAATTATAGCAAATAATGAAAAATATAATAGCAGCAAATATATATATATATATATATATATATATATATATATATATATATATATATATATATATATATATATATATGGGTATACTTAAGTTTCTTTCTGACCTATCGATATTTAAGTTTTAAAATCGATTTTCGATATATGTGTATCGATTATACCCAAGATACCGAGAATCTAAATTTATTCATAGAAACATATATATATATATATATATATATATATATATATATATATATATATATATATATATATATATATATATATATATATATATATATATATATATAATTTGTTTTTTTATTTATTGTGTATTTTTGGAACCTTTCAAATATCTACTGTATATATAAATTTGAAGGTACATAAATTTTTTTTTACTGTGTTTAGTGAGGTTGACGTATTTTTTGTTCCAATTTTTCTGAAAATTATGAATTTGAAGGATTTATTCTAAATTTGTGAGAATGATTATATCGTGTTAGCAATGCTGCAACATTTTAGTTTGATACTAGATAAAAAGGTTTGTAGAAAGTGTCACAAAGAATGTGAAATTACCAAAGTAGGAGAAAAGTTTAATTTTTATTGTACTAGTAAACATTGTGGCTCGAAGTATACTGTTTCTCCCAAATATTTTTTTTCAAATATTAGAGTTTATTACACTGATGCCCTTTTAATTATGTATTTCTTTTTACATAACGAAACAGTTTCAAGGGTAGTAACCTATTTAGATATCAGTGAACCAACAGTTATAGATTGGATTAATTTAATTGGTTTAATGTATATATATATGGCCAGCCTCTAGAAGAGCCACAATCCATATCTCAAAAACTACAATAGCTACAGGGAAAAGGAATACATTTTTGGAATCCTTGTAAAATTTTGGTTAGGCAAATGTAAACAAAATAAAAAAAATAAAAAAAACATATAATTTGCTTCAAAAAAATTGAGACTTCGGGGGACATAGTATATATATTATTCTTAAACGTTTGAGGACTTTGGCATTTTAGGGGGCCTGAGCCGACGGAATTAGGATTTTTCCATACCCCGTGGGGAGGGGGTGGAGGAACCCCAAGTGACACCCAAATACCAAAGAAAGGGGTTCCGGAGACCCTTCCTGAGGGGGGGAATTAGTCCTACCCCGTAGTTCCCCGGAAGGCCGAGAGACCCCGACTCCTGCCATCGGTGCGGTCTACCCTTGGGGTATTCTTTAGTTAAAAAAACAACAACAAAATTTACTAGAAAGTCTATTTATTTTAACGAGTAACGTATAAAAAGTCTCTAAATAGGCTTTCTACTCATATTACTATAATTAAGAAACAATAATTTTTTTTTCATTTCCTCTTCCGTACTAAAATTGTATCAGCATTCCAGCAATGTATTCCTTTTCCCGGTAGCTGTTGTAGTTTTTGAGATATGGATTGTGGCTCTTCTAGAGGCTGACATATATATATATATATATATATATATATATATATATATATATATATATATATATATATATATATATATATATATATATATATATATATATATATATATATATATATATATATATATATATATATATATATATATATATATCGATGTCGATAGATATCGGTATCGATATATATTTCGATATATCGAAATCGAAGGTCAGAAAGAAACTTAAGTTTTACCTATATATATATATATATATATATATATATATATATATATATATATATATATATATATATATATATATATATATATATATATATATATATATATATATATATATATATATATATATATATATATATATATATATATAGGTAAAGGTTACTTTTCTTACCTATCGTATGATTGTTGATTTTACTGTATATCGATTATATATCGATAAAGATTATAAAAACAATTTTTATTTTAATGTGAATAGAAGTTAAATTTAAAAGAAAATAAAAAACACCAAAAAATGAGCGAAAAGTAGCTTCACTTGTTTTACAAAAAAAAAAAATTAAACTATAAATTTATATTTTTACTCGTAAATTATTAGTATTTAGCAGAAATGAATGTAAGTGACATATACGAAATTTGTTCAAGTGACTGCGGTCACTTTTAAGTTTTTTGCAATATTTCCAATTAATTGTGACGAATAAGAAATGTAACGCATGCAATATTGAATGTGACATTAAGAAAAAAGGCGAAAAGTTTTTTTATAAAATTTTTCGGGTGTTCAAAACTAACGAATACCCACGGGTAGACCGCCCCGATGTCAGGAATCGGGGTCTCTCGGCCTCTAGGTGGACTACGGGGGGGACTAATCCCCCCCTCCGTCCCCCATCGGCTCGAGCCCCCTAAAAAGGGTAAATACCCCTTTTGCCATTGCTGCATATACAAAATTTGGCACAAATCTGTGCCAAATCGATGCTGCGTAAACGTCTTAGCGCCCATATATATATATATATATATATATATATATATATATATATATATATATATATATATATATATATATATATATATATATATATATATATATATATATATATATAAAAGTTGCTTCACTAAATTTAAAATTAAACTTTCGTATTTTATCATTTTCCTGGCTTCTTTTCAATATTTCAAATGTATCGATATTTCAAATATTTCGATATTTCAAATGTACTCGATTCGATAGGTAAGAAAGTAAACATTGTCCATAGGTATATATATATATATATATATATATATATATATATATATATATATATATATATATATATATATATATATATTATATTTTATATATATATATATATATATATATATATATATATATATTATTACATTTATTATTATTATTATTATTATTATTATTATTATTATTATTATTATTATTATTATTATTATTATTATTATTATTATTATTATTATTATTATTATTATTATTTTTATTATTATTATTATTTATTATTATTACATATATTATATTACACATATATAAATATATATTGTTATTATTATTGTCATTATTGTAATTATTATTATTATTTTTAATATATTTCCATATATATATTTATTTTATAATTGCTCTTGATATTGATAGTTTCTCAAATATATAAGATATTATATTACATTATTATTATTACTCTTGAGAAAAGGTGTAAAGAATAATATATATATATATATATATATATATATATATATATATATATATATATATATATATATATTACAGTTAACCACCACTCACGGGCCGAGCCCTTTTCAAGGAGGGGGCGGAAAATAAAACAAGGAAAACCCCACCCAATCCCCAGCCTAAGGCAAATCTCTCAGGTGAACGCACGTGGGCTTTAAAAAGAGGAAGATTAAATACAGTTGGAAAACAGAAGAAGGCAAGGAGTTCCACAGAACAGAAGTTGCTGGAAAGAAAGAGGCACCACAACGAACAAGTCTGGGGTTCTCAATACTCACGCAAAATTCATGCGAGAGCATGGCACCCCTTGTATTGCGAGGGCGACGCAATGGAGGTGGAATGCGAGCGGCCAACTCCCCTGAGCATCTACCGCTGTAGTACCTATAGAAAAGAGATAGTGCGCCAACGTCACGTCGCAGAGATAGAGGGTCAAGAGAGTTTGAAAGTAGGGGACAGTTTATTAGTCTCTTAGCTTTAGACTCAACCCTATCCAATAGAAGGGTGGAGCCGGAGCCCCCCCAAATGTGAGAACAGTACTCCATACAAGGGCGAATAAGGCCCTTATATAACTGGAGCAGCTGTGCAGAGGAAAAAAAATCAACCTGAGCAGAACTCCCAGTTTCTTTGAGGCCACCTTAGCACCCGTTGATATGAGGTTTCCAAGACAATTTATTGTTTATGTTAAGACCAAGAATGTTTATGTTATTCACAGGAGAGAAGTTAGAGCCGTCGAAGGAAATAAGAAAGTTGGGAGGTGTTTTTGAGAAGGAGATGTAGAGAAGTTGAGTTTTTAAAGAGTTGAATTTTACAAGGTTGCGGTGACCCCACCGGGAAATCCCATCCAGATCGACAAGGATAGAATCGGAAAGCTGAAGACGAGAGGCAACTCTAGAAGCAAAAGAGGGAACAGATTTGAAGTGAGTAGAAGAGTGGAGGGTTGAGTCATCGGCATAAGAGTGAACAGAGGTGGAAGTACAGCTGAGGAGATCGTTGATGAAAAGTAGGAATAAAGTTGGAGATAGAACGGAACCTTGCGGAACACCACAATTAACAGGAAAGGAGGAAGAGGTCGCTCCATCAACGAGTGCTGATATAGAGCGATCGGAGAGAAAACTAGACAAGAGTAAGCAAAGAGAAAGAGGAAACCCAAAGGAAGGGAGCTTAGAGAGCAGTGATGCGTGCCAAACCCGGTCAAAAGCTTTGGATATGTCAAGCGCCACCACGCAAGACTCCCCATGGTCCCTAAGGGCAGAAGACCATAAATCAGTTAGATAGGAAAGTATGTCACCAGCTGACCTCGAGCGTCGAAAGCCATACTGATGATCTGAAAGAAGGGAATGAGACTCCAGATGATCAAGGAAATGAGAGTTAAGAAGAGTTTCAAAGATTTTAGATAGAATACAAGTGAGAGCTATAGGCGATAGTTAGAAGGATCAGAGCGGCTACCTTTTTTCGGGATCGGTTGAACATATGCGCGCCATTTCCAGCACTGAGGAAATGTAATAGTATTAAGACATAGAGAGTAGAGTTGAACGAGGACAGGCGCCAGCTCAGAAGCACACTCCCTCAAAACACGGGGAGGAATGCCATCCGGGCCACTAGCCTTCCTGACGTTCATAGATCTCAGGATCTCATACACTGATCATGTAATGACAGGTAGAGGCATGGGACACCCGAGAGGAGGAGTAAGAGGAAGGATGCCAGAATCGTCTAGGGGTGAGTAAGAGAAAAGGAGGCCGAAGAGATTGGCCTTTTTCAGAAGGAGAGTTAGCAACAGAGTCGTCAGAGCGGATAAGAGGGGGAAAGGCAGATTTACAAAAGTTATTAGAGATGCTTTTGGCAAGGGGCCAGAAATTTTTATCAGTAGGAGAACCAAGCAGGTTGTCGCACTTTCTTTTAGTGAAAGTGCGCTTAGCCTGTTGAATAGTATCCCTGCAACGATTCCGAGCAGAATGAAAATTAGTAAGAGTAATAGGAGAATGAGAGTTTTTCCATGTCCGATACGCAATGTCTCTCTCATTAATGGCGCGAGAACCAGCTCCATCGAACCATGGATTTTGGGGAGAAAAAAAGATTTAGTTGAAGATGGAATGAACCTGCTCATCCCATCGGTGATTACAGCTCCTACCTTTTCTGCGTATGACAGGAAGCATCCCCGAGTAAAAAAAAGGATTCATTCCAAGAGTAGTTAGCAAAAAAACGAAGAAATCCAATTAGCCCGATTAAAGTGCCAGAAATTACGTTTGAGGCATGGTCGAGCTGCTGGAGAAAAAGTATTATAATTAAGAGCTACAAGATTGTGGTCAGAGTTTCCAATAGGAGGAGAAATGGTGTATTTAAAACGAGAAGGAGTAGTGGTGAAACAAAAGTCAAGCGTATTCAAGAATTGGTTAGGACGATCTGGAATATATGTAGTTCCTTAATTAACTGTTCCAGATCTTTGAGAATACTGAATGATTTTGGCCTCTTCCCACCTGCATCAGTGTGAGAGGAGCCCAACCACTCAGTGTAGTGTACGTTGAAATCCCCTAAATAGAGGATCTCAGCATTTGGATGGGAAGAAGTAACAGTCTCATGAGAAGTAGTAAGATAGTCAAAAAAAACGTGAAAATCTGTTCCATTAGGGGAGCAGTAGCAGAAACACAAGATAATGATAGTAGTAGGGAGAAAGATTTTTAGCCACAGAACATCGAAGTTAGGAGATTCAAGATTCTTGAGACGTGTTACAGGAGTGTTTATGTTTATATAGGCACAGACACCACCATTTAGACGGAAATTATAGAAAAGTTATAGTTAGAGATATTAAGTTTATTTGAAAAAGAATCCCTGGCCAGCTGGGTCTCAGACAATAATAAAATATTAGGTTGAGAGTTAGAAAGGTGATATTCCACAGATTCGTGATTAGCACGCAGGCCGCGAACGTTAGCAAAGTCAATAGAAAAACCCCGCCTGCGCCCACCCCCACATCTACTTCGACCTGTCATTCGATCAGCCGCTCGCACAAACAAACGCACACAAGCTCTAATAGTTTAAAAATTTACACGTTTACTCAATCCACACACACACACACACAAGCGATCGTGTACTAACAGTATAACTAAAACTAATGTTAGAAAAAAAATTAAAAGTATCCCAAGGTGATGGTAAACTTGGGATATTTAGTTAAAACCTAAAAATAAACTTTACGTTATCCAATGTTAATTAAAAGAAACACAAAAACTAAAATCCTATAATATATTAAATAATGTTTAAAAGAATATAAAAATCAAACTAAAACTTATCTTAAGATTCCGGATGGTAAAAGTTTCAATTACAATCCCCACCACTTGCAAAAAGTAAACATTAAAAACACGTGGCAAACAATCAAAATAATTAAAACAAAAATGCCAAAATCGTAACAATGAAATTTAAATTAAAACTTAAAAGAACATTTAAAAACTTAAAAAGTTAAATTAATTTATTTAAAAAAAAAAAAAAAAAAGACACGAGAAGAACAAACACACACGACTCACATCATATATATATATATATATATATATATATATATATATATATATATATATATATATATATATATATATATAGATGTATAAATTGTGTTGTTACAATG
>JABUQX010065682.1:77500-80122 GCA_015478945.1 Trachelipus rathkii | reverse complement strand
GGTCTCTGTGTCTTTAATGGTTTGTTTCGTATTTTCATTTAAAGTAAACCATGTTCCCGACAATTTTGACATTCAATTCTTCAATTTTTGTCGAAAAGACTTGAAAATTGAACTAAACAATGATGGGTCATTTATCTAAAAATAATTTAGTTCGGATATTTGATATCTAAAACCAAAACGCAAGGGACACCAATTTTTGGCACCCTATGAAAATAGTAAAAAAAAAATACTTTTTTGCGATTAATTTTTACTTTCTGTTTAGCAGATAAATATGAAATTTACAAAGCTTGGGGAAAATACACCCTTTTTTTTAATTTTTTTTTTTTTTTTTTTGTATATTCAACGTTTTCTACTATTCATAGGCAACCGAAAATTCCTATTATTATTTATTATTTATTAATTGATTATTATTATAATTTTAATTTATGTATATCTACTACATTTAAATAGGATTAAATGTAATAATTATAAAACAGAAAAAAGTATTCTTGTTCTTTTTCTTCTTATTTTTCTGGGTAACTTTTTGGGTGTGCGCACTAGACTGCTTTTGTTTCATAGTTCTACCTGGTTAGTTTTTCAGGCGTTACATTCTTCTTCCTCATCTATCTTACATTACATTTACTTGTCATATACTTCTTTCATTCTTTATACTTACATTAACTGTCATTACTAACTTACGTTCTTCTTCTTCTCTCTTCTTCTTATCTCCTCCTATAAGTATCGTTCTAAAGAATGGTGATCTCTCATTCGTGATCTCATATACGTCTCTCCTGAATAACCTGATAATAAATAGCTTTGATGTTTCATCTACCGCATATGATCGGGATAGAACAGATCTTACAAGATAACTGGTAATAAATAACTGTAGTTGAATAACTGAATGAATAATGTGATAATTATAATAAATAGCTTTGATATATACAGCATAGAACATATCTGTTTTTTAATCAATACAAGTATCAATCATACACTGAAATTAACTGTAATAAATAGCCTTTGAATATTCACCGCACATAGAACATATTTCTGCTTCTAAGACATGCTGTATCTTGAATCAATACATCATCTAATCTGTGTATAACTCCAATAAAATAGCTGTATGATTCTTCCGACGCCGTATTGAACAGATGAAAAAAAGGAGTAGAACATGATCTACCCTCTATGCCACTCGGAGTGTAATTCTGATCATCATTCCATGCATTTTCATTTACCATAATGTATAATATTCTCCAAAATGAGTTAAATTTCACGAGCACTTGATTTAAAGTCGTAGAAATGTGCTCATAGATTATTAGAAACAACCAGATAGTATCGAGAACATTAAGGAATCCGGGAAATATGAAGCCCAAGCACTCTACGTTGAGAGAGTCAATCTACTTCCTCTGTTACATATACAGAATTAAGAGATTATAAAAACACCTATAGATCTTATTTTCTCTTAAAGAAGTGACAATAAAAAACAAGGATTTGTTTTTAAAACAGTAGACACATCCATAGATGAGACTAATAATCATAATAATATCTACAGTAATAGCGAGTGGACTGTAAAGTCTGTGCTTTGGTCTTTGATAATATATATATATATATAAGATTGGGTTGGTGTGAGTGTCCACAAATATTGGATATTTAGATAATATAATCACTACGTGAGTGTTTATACAAATAGTAATTGTAACATGAATATAAAAATAACCGATAGATATTATACTAAGATAGTGACCAAACGTGGTTATCATAGTCATAATACCAATAATCTTATCTCTTACTTCCAAAATAACGTATATATATATTATATATATGTAGTATGATGAGTATATAATAGAGAAAAGTATTCTAACTTATATTTTTATGGTTAATATATATAGTACAAATATATGTTATAAGTCATATATATTAATCGTTATGATGTAGATAAAATATACCTTATACAAATGTTAAGTTTTAATAAGATTTCAATAACGAACGTGACATTTTAATAAGATTTTATTCTAAGACCCTGATCTAATCGATCAGATAACTGTAATAAATATCTCTTCTAAAACCTTAGAGACTAAAAAATAATAATTTTATTGAATAAATCATCTCAATTATAATAGCAAATAACCCGTTATTGTATCTTTCATATACTTATAAGTAATTAATATTACTTTATCTATTTTTATAACGATATTTAATATATAAATATAATATAAACTCGAAATATATAAATTATATAAATAATTCCTTATTTATTTAAAATAATAGTATATAATTAATGGTGAGTTCTTGTATAACTATTTTTTAGTATTATCAGTTATCATGAATATATACATATGCGAGGACAAAAAATATTATCAATATTTAGCTACATATTTAGAGGAATGCCAAAAATAGGAGAATTATAATTCATGTTTGTCAAGACTATGTCACTATATATATAATATACATTCAATATATATTATTACTATATATTTAATTAATATATATATCAATATTATATATATAATATTAGTATATTAATATATATATATATATTAATAATTATATATTATATTAATATAAATTACTATTATATATGTTATATATATATATTATATAGATTATTATATATATATATATAATATATATCATTAAATACTATAA
>JABUQX010065682.1:70000-72500 GCA_015478945.1 Trachelipus rathkii | reverse complement strand
AATTATTAAGCATTAGATGGTAGAGTAGGCTAAGATAGTAAGTACAGTTTATTAGGTAGAGGAGTCATGCTGCTCATATCTTGTAACTTCCTCTGCAGTGACCCCTTCTCTTCATGATCTGAGTCTACAGATAAACAGTCACAGAGCCTTACTATTTCTCATCTATATATATAGTAGCTAATCGGCAGTCAAGTAATTTTTAAAACAAATTATTACTTTGAAGTTTTGGATAACTCACTAATACGACCTCAAAATCTCAATCTACTCCAAGATTTCTACTACGGCCCGTCTAAATAGGTATATACTTTTAATATTACCACGGTCAAAAATATTTGAAAGCTATTGCATTCGAAGTCATCTTACGAATTATTTTTTTAGCAGCCGGTAATAGCTGTAGGAACAAAGATAAGAATCCATAACTTCTTGTTTGAGAGTTATTAATTAGTAAACATAACATTAAAAATAAATTAAATACATAATATTTAAATATATATTATAATAACATTAAATATATAATGCGTGATAAGCTAACATAATGAAGATAATTTACTAATCAATAATCCGTAACATATAATTTATTATATTATTTATAAAATTTAATTTAATTTATAATTTATATAATTTATATATATAATTTATTTTATTATTATAATTTATATAATAATTTATATATTAATTATTATTTATAATTATTTAATTTATATATTATTTAAATTTAATTGATATTTATTATAATAACGTAAATTCCTTTAATGCAAATTCCTTCTAATTCATAAAAGTTTTAATCCTTCAGAATATATTATTATTCTTTATACAACAAATCGTAAAATTAATTGCTATCTGTTCATTACCTTTTTATATGATTGTATTTTTAATTATTTAATGATAATTATGACAATCAATTTGGATTCTTTCAATTATGAGTAATTGTTACAAATTTATAACTTCTGGTATAGACATTATTATTCTAAAATTATTATAGTATAATATTATAGATTTGAAAACTTTGATGATATTTGCAATGTGTAGAACTCATTATTACTCTATAATATTTTATGATATCTCGTCAATTTTCTCGCTCGATCTGTTTCATGTATAAGTGAGTTTCCTTTATTTTGAGATTTGAGTCGTCTATCCTAATAATATATATAAACAACATATTGTTTTCACACAACACTTTTATCTTATTCATCTATCTATCTATGCGCTCATCTTATGCAGATCATAATGCTAACACTCCAATCTAATATTATATCTTAGCGTTATTGTTTATATCTCTTCTTGTCTTCTTATTCGAAAGGTAGAGCCCTAAAACTTATTCTTGCTCTCTCTTGAAAGCATTTTTATATGAGCGCTAATATGAATTATTTATATTATTATTTCTCTCTATCCGATTTATATCTATATTATTAGTATTTATTCTATTCTAATATTTCTTATTTATTTTCTATTAATTTTACTAATTATTTCTATCTATTATTTCTAGATATTTAAACACCCCAAAAATAACTTTCATTTCTCTATTTTTCGGTCACTTGAAATTGAATTTCTATCATTTAATTCGTAATCTATTTATCTATTCTTATTCATAATTTCATTTTATATATCTATACTTATTATATTTATCGAGATTCATATTTTTATCTCTCTACTCTATATCGTTCTTTTTCCTATCTCGAATATCATTGTCTATATCGTAAATACTGTTCTCACATCAGTGGGGTGAACTCTCCACCCATCCGCCAAAATGTTCTATCGTGAGCTAAATAGTATACTTTAGTAAATCGGTAAAGGGTTTAATCTTCACATTTCGGTAGCAAAGCCATACACTCACATTCGTTACTACTCTAACTATCTATCCTGAGTGCTTAACGTAAGCTTGCTGTTAATAAAAAGTAGATTAGCTCAGCCTCTCTCCTCTCGGCTCCAACTAAGACTCGAACCTTGGCCCCTTCGCTTCGCTAGGCGAAGCTGCTCTTACCCTGTTGCCAAGACAAACAAAATCAAGACTCCATGTCTCTCGGTTTGGGCTGTGTGCATAAATTAGGATTTAGCATCGTGATGGCTGCTCAGCCGCTTATGTTGGCAGCACGGTATGTCAACCTACTCTGAGGATAGATGAACCTTGGATTAATAAATTACTTTAAGCAATTTCTTACAACCTTCTATCACTTCCATCTTGTTTAAGCCATTTATAGATGATATTTAGTCATATTATTAATAGACCACCATTGATTTCCATCACTTTCAGATATTCATACAGGCTCCTTTTATACATTTACAATCAGCTCCTTGATAATATATAAAAATATATTACATATATATAGTGCCGAGATATATATTCAAACTTGCTTTCTATATCGAAGCAGACCAACATCGACCAGTCTGAATTATTGCTAAGAATATATTGCGTTAAATATAAAATTTTAAACGCACAAAACAGTATTAAAAACAGATCGTAGAATGGTGAATTTATATGCTGCGCCATTTCTTTTGATGG
>JABUQX010065682.1:0-57500 GCA_015478945.1 Trachelipus rathkii | reverse complement strand
CTCTTTTATGAGCTGCCGAGAGATGGTTTGAGTATTCTATATTTCCTTTTTTATGAAAACAATGAGAAGTCTGAGTATTACTACTTTCTTTAATTAACAGTCGAAAATAAGATCAAAGTCTTCCCTTCCCTCTTTATGAGCGGCCGAAAGAAAGGTCTGAGTCTTTTTGTACCCTTTTTACTTCAGAAATTTTTTTCCATTGAATGAGCTGCCGTGGGAAGGGTTTGAGTCTTTCCTTGTCGTTTTATTTTAAAAACAGCCAAGAAAATTGCCCAAGCCTTCCCATTCCCTTTAATGAGCGGCCGAAAAAAAATCAAGTCTTCCCGTTTCCTTCTTATAAACATGGAAAATATAAAGACAGAAAAAGCCACATGGGACTATCGAAACTATTCCAGTCAAACTAAAATATACACTACTCAACCCATGCAACATGAAAAACCCAGACCACATCCTAAGGCCTGTCATTATCTTAAACAAAGTAAAGACTAATACATACATTAACTACTACCAAAAGTAAAAACTATAGCTAAGGTACATGCCAACCACACTAAAGTATTTAATAATACTGATGTCAAACATGCAGTTTAGCCTTAATAACTAAAAATCCACCAACTTAGCTTATTCTTAATACACTGTAATACCCATATCATTCAAATACCTATTCAACCCACTTTTTAATGATGCAAATGAGTCATAATCAACAATTTCCTGCGATAAACTATTTCAAAAATTAAGAACCCTATTATTGAATGAGTGTTTTCTTACATCAAGATGGCATGCATTCTTCTTAATTTTCCTATTGTGTCACATGATCTACTATAAAAAATTTATTGGTTACTGTAATTATCGAGAGAAGTAATTATTTTGTACTCTTATACCATGTCCCCTCAAAGAAACTGTCTTTCTATTGAAAACTTTCATATCTCCTATAGCCTCTTACTCTCAAATCCAGAAATCATTCTTCTTACTCTACGTTAAACTCTCTCCAGCATGTCTATGCATTTCCTTAAATAATAGCCTCAAATATGTGCACAATACTCTAATGCGGGCCTGATATTGCTATTATACAGTTTACTTATAAACTCTTTGTTCTTGTATATGACATTACGATTTACTATACGTCATTAATATCGTAGTTAAATCTTTCATTTGAGTAACCTAAGTGAAGAACCTTCCCATTTTTACTATTAAAATTCATTTGTCATTTAAGTGCCCATCCAAGAAATTTATCAAAATCATTTTGAATCATTTTTATACATCCATCATTATTCCTTACTGAGGTAGGTACTTTGATATCATCTGCAAACTTATACATCTTACGTTTAAATCCTTGGTCTAAATCATTTATATATATAATATATATATAATATATATTATTTATATAATTATATATAATATATATATATATATATATATATATATATATATATATATATATATATATATATATATATATATATATATATATATATATATATATATATAAAAGAAAAAATATTGGCCCAAGTACCGAACCTTGTAGGACAGCACTCCTCACTACTTTCCATTCAGTAATACACAATGTCTTCTATTCTTCAATCTCTTTTCAATCCAACCATGCACCACTCCAGCTATACCTTATTGTGATAGCTTTTGCATTAGCCTTACGTGGGTCACTTTTTTAAAGGCTTCTCTGAATCTAAATATATAACACCAAATGGATTTCCTCGGTCAATTAAGACAGTAATGCATTTCATAAATCTTAAAAGGTTTGCCTGAAAAGATCTACCATTTCTAAAACCATGCTAGGAGTTATACAATATATTGTTATCATCCAAATATTTCTCTACATGACCTTACAGTAACGTTTGCAATTAGAGATGGTAGACTAGCTGGCCCATAATTTCAAAATTTTCCTTACTACCTTTCTTATAAATAGGCACAACATATTCTGTTTTCCAGTCTTCCTGTAACCTCATCAAATGTTATGATAAACCACTTAAAAAACAAAAAGTCCTTTTGCGATGCTTCTACTACCCTCCTTTAGTATTCTACCATATACATCCTCAAAACCTGAAGCTTTACTTGGGTGAATGTGGTTCAGTAAAGATTGAATTTCTTTTACCTCAAATTTAAATTCATTAGCCAATTTATTACATGTATGCTGGAAATATCAGTCTCTAAACTATTTTTCAAATCTTCCTCACTAAACGCTGATGCAAAATAAGCATTGAAAATATTAACCAATTCCTTCACTGAATTTACACAATTTTCATCAATTTTATCTGGACCAATTGTTTTGTCTTTACTTTTAAATTTTTTAAAGCTAAAAAACTTTTTTGGGTTCTTATTATTATTCTTCACTAAATTAACTATTATCCTTCTCTTTTACTTTCTTATTAACTGATTTAATTTGTTTATAATTTTCCTATTTTTTAATATTTTAAAACATCTACTACGCTTTTCACTGATTTTCGATTTTCTCTTTTATCTCCCTATTCAACCAATTAGGTTTTATCTTCGCCACCCTAATTGATGAATCTTTAAAACACACTGACTTGAAACGTTCTTTTTTGGGAACGCGGATGGCTCAGTGGATTAAGCTCCCGGTTACTGTTAACTCAGCAACGCGGAGTTCCAGTGTTCGAATCCCGCTGATGGAGAGTAAAATCTCCTTTGACTCATAGCAAAACATTTAATGTCTTTGAACTCCGAATCCTAATCAATTATATTAAGCATGTCTCGAAATTTGCTATAATCACTATTTCTGAAATCAGCAATTCTATCCTTATTAAACTTGCAATTTGAGATCAGAATACACATTTAGGTTAAATCTAATTATATAATTATCACATGCCTCTAAATTCTCCTCAACTCTGACATCATCCACTATACTATCATCGTTTACTAATACTAAATATAAAAGTAATGTGTCTAATAGGTTCATGGAGCACCTGACTCAAAAAGTTTCTTAGCACACAATTTATAAATACAGAACCTGAATACCTATGACTCATACCAGTCAAGAAATCTCACTCATTGTCAGGAAAATTAAAATCTCCCATTATGACTATGCCTTCTTCTTTTTGGTGTGCTATCTCCATTTACTTTATCATTTCTATATCTATTTCTTGACTCTGGTCAGAAGGTCTATCAAACCCCCTTTTGTACAATTTTTGTGTTTAAAGATATCTACCCACACAGATTCAACATCATGACTAGTTTTAATGTCAGTCACTAACACTGATTAAATATTGCTTTTAACATAGAGTACTGCACCCAGCATTCCTTCCTCTACGCTGGTATAGGTAAAATGAATATTCGTCTATTTCATATTCCTAAATGTAGTTCAAATAAACTGCCTCATTAATAAATGCTTCGACAGTGCAAATAATATCTAGATTCTCCTCTATGATATAACTAATCTAGCTTATCTTTTTGTATTTCTAAGGCTATGAGCATATATATAGAAGCATTTGATATTCAACATGCTCTTACTTGTGTCGTATCATCTTTATTTAAGCATATGGCAACCTTAATTTTTATTTATACCACTAACATCCTTTCATCAATATAACTATCAGTACTATGATTTAGTCTTTCACCCCTAACCTTACCTAGTTTCTCGACAGAGAAGTTTCCATACTGGCACTAAAAAACTCAAAACCCTTAAACTCAGATGAACTTCATCTTCTGCAAACACAAAGATCTTTGTCCAGAAATTCACTCTACAGATCCAAGAATCTAATGTATTTCTAAATGTATAATTTCCTAACCTTTTAATTTACACCTAAAACATTCTTGACTTGCACCCAACCTAAGTAATATGTCAGAATCTATGCATCTTATACCCCTATCTTTTATTATCCAAATCAGCATCCTATATTCTTACTAATTCTTCTGACTTTTATGTCCTACATTATTCGTACCCACTTGCGTTATCACATTTCTTTATGTCCTCAATTTCTCTGTCTATCCTATCCCCAGTATTTTTTGCTCTAACACCAGGCTAACATAGTCTCATCCGCTTTCTTCTATCCATATTTTAAAAAGTTCTATCTAGGTATCGTATCTGAGAGTCTTCAATTAGAAGTGCCTCCACCTTCCTTTTAGAAAACCCACTCTCTGATCCCTCTCTTTCTGAAAAGCAGTCAATCATGTTACTGAAGGTTACAGACTGACTGTCTCTCAAGATCGTAATCTTGTTATTTCTATTTTCTGCAACCTTCCAACTGTCTGCAGACCTATTAGCTACTTGTTTAGTCTACGCTCTCTCATCTTCCTGCCTAGGTGAGTCGCTACACCTCTCTAACCCTGTGGCCCACTCCTTCCTAGTCTTGACATTCCTACTTTCTTTATTTCTAGTACTTCCCTCCTTTCTTAATTCAAATACAAATTCATTCAAATTTGTCGTGTTCATACTCAGTCTTGCACTATTGTTCCTTAACAACAAATTCCCTACATTCAATTAAAATATTTATTTAATTGAAATCTTTCGACATATTTATTTAAATAACGACTAAGAGATAGATGCGAGTTACCACTTCCCTTTTATTAGCTGCAGGGGAAAAGGTCTGAGTATTTCCACTCCTTTATATGAACAGCTGAGAGAAAGGTCCAAGTCTTCCCATCCCCTTTTTAAGAGTTACTGAGAGAAAGGTCCCAGACTTTCCGTTCCCTTTTATTATCGTTCAAGAGATGGGTCTGGGCCTGCCCTTTTCCTTGTACATACAGCCGAAAGAAAGGTCCGAGCTTTTTTTACTTTCATAATTGGCAGAGAGAAAATAAATGTCTGAGTTTTCCTGTACCCTTTTTATTGACTTCCAAGAGAAAAAGTCCAAGTCTTCTCGTTCGCTTTTTTTTATTAGTAAAGATTAGTCGGAGTTTTCCCTTTTATCATTTGCTGACTGAACGGTTTGAGTTTCCCCTTTTGTTTCATATGAAATGTCCTGAGAAAACTTTAATATTTCACCTTACTATTTATGAATTTTTAAAAGAAAGGTTCGAATCTTCCTGTTCTTTTAAATGAGCTACCGAGAGAGAGATTGTTCTTTTAAATGAGCTACCGAGAGAGAGATTGTTCTTTTAAATTGAGCTACCAAGAGATGTGATTTCCTTCAATTTTAAATTGTAGCTACCGCCAGAGAATTCCGAGATTGTTCTTTTAAATGAGCTACCGAAGGAGAGAGATTGTTCTTTTAACAATGAAGCTACCAAAGATAGAGATCTGGCATTTTTGATCTTTCTCTTATACTAACTGTCCTCCTCTAGAGGAAAAATGATCAAATCTTCTTCCTCCCTCTTCTTCTTCTTTACTCCATTCAAAAATGAAATGACCTAAGGACAACCAGAAGATCCAAGATATTATCCTTCTATGCGCATATTCTTCGGTGATCATCTTGATTTCCTTTTTTATCAGTATAGAATAAACTATACTATAGTCATTTGGTGAAGTTCATTTATGAGCAATACTGATAAAATAGCCGAAGTCTTCCTTAATCTTTTTTCTTAATTTATTTTCTTATTGATTTTTTCCCTCGTTGTCAGATTTTATACGCAGAGAGCCTAAGTGAATTTTGAGCATAAGTTTTTTCAACTACTATTACTAAAAATTAAAATATAATGACCAGTTCTTGATGAACCTTATTGCTCCAATATAATGGAAAGTTAACCATTTTAGTTTTCTAAAAAAAAAAAATTTATTGCTTGTGTGATAAATGTTGTTTTTTAAAGATGAAAAATAAAACCTTCTAAAAAATAACTTTGAATTCCATTAAGAAAGATCCTGATAAACAATACCGATAATAATATTCAGACAAATAAAAGTTTGAGAAGGATCTCTGAGCTTTTTTATGTTTGAATTATCATACTTATGGGGAAATTTATTTTTTATCAAATTTACATTTTTATAACTAACATTAGAGTCGTAGTCTCCTATGGCAATTACACTCACTCAACAAATTGGTCTCTTTAAGCCTTTTTTTTATTATTATCCTCCACAAAATTATTAAAATTGATAAAAAAAATGATTTTTTTCTATAGAAATTATTTAATTTATTCCTCACCAACCTCGCATACTCTCCAATCCCCTCCCCCCCTTCCCCCCTCTCCTCCTTTCCCCCCTCCCCTCCGGCTAAAAAAAAGCCTTTTATTCGTTAGCGGTTATGAAAATGCATAGAAAGATTTTAATTGAATTTTAGCTCGCTAATTTTAATTAGAATTATATCCACTAACATACAAACAAAAAAAATTAATGAAAGTTATTATATATATATAAATATTTATATATATATTATATATATACTCTATCAATTTACATCCAATAATATATATATATATATATATATATTATATATATAATATATATAATATATATATAAGTATATATAAAATTATATATATAATATATATATATATATATATATATATGATATAATTATATATTATAATATATATAATATAATAATATATATATATAATATATATTTAATATATATATATATATATAGGATTATTAACTCGTTAAATATTGATTATTATAAATTATAATTATATATATATATATATATATATATAGTCCTAATTTATGAACAGCAAATATATATATATATATATATTAGTATATATATATATATATTGATATATATATATATATTAAATATATTATATATATAATATATTATATATATATATATATTATATTTATACCTATAATTAATATCATAATTTATAATATTATATAATATATACGATATATTATATATTAAACAATTATGTTGTAAGGATTCGTGTTCCAATATATATTATATTGAGTATATTATAAATTTATATAAAATATATATAATATCATATAAATTATATATAAAACTTATATATATATTATATTATATATTAATAATATGATTTATATTAAACCAAATTAATTAAACCAAATAGCTGATTCCATATTATATATATATAAGTGGATATTTGTAAATGTAATTACTTTTGAGAATATATATAGTACTATATAATATATTATATTATTATATATATATATATAATATGTTAAGTTATATTATATACTATATATTATTATATAAAAA
The DNA here is from genome assembly GCA_015478945.1 of Trachelipus rathkii. Classification (NCBI taxonomy): domain Eukaryota; kingdom Metazoa; phylum Arthropoda; class Malacostraca; order Isopoda; family Trachelipodidae; genus Trachelipus; species Trachelipus rathkii. The sequence goes on along the minus strand of JABUQX010065682.1, from coordinate 50,436 downwards.
TATTCTATATATATAAATTATAATATAGTATATATTTATTATTTATATATATGTTTAATATGTATAATTGTATTTATTATTCCATATATAGTCATATAAAATAATTATATATAATATTTACATAATCAAAGACATGTTTATAATAATAATAACATTATTTATTTAAATAATGAATAAATACTAAAATATAATATAATATATATCATGCTTTTATTTTTATATACATAATTTTTATTTCTCTATAGTATATATTATATATATTATATATATTATATGTATATATATAGTATTATATATATAATAGTATATATATAATATATAATATATATAATTATATATATATATATATATATATATAAACATTTTATAATATATACTATATTATATTACATATAATATATATAATATAAATATATATATTATATTACAATATATATTAGTATATATATATATATATTAATAATATAATATATATAATATATATATATATTAATATATTATATATATATATATATATATATATAATATGGGCGTAGAAAGTGCAAATTCTTCGGAGAAAGTTTTGCAAATTTTTGCTAAAAAAAAAAAAAATTTAAACTTGCTTTGCCGTTATCAACAGAAAATTTTTCCCCATGTAATAGAGAGCTCAAGAAATATATAAAATTTCTTGATCTGTTAACAAGATGTTCCATGACCAACGTTGATGTTTCTGAGCCGGTTACGCTTTTTGTTCTTCCACTTCGAGGGAGATCATCAACACTTCAGGGATCTATAAAACTTGGCTGCTTTGATGGAGAGTGGCATGGAATTCTGCCCCTTTTATATTTACCTGTCGCAATTTGATCAGTTCGTAGCATTTGGTGCCCAATACGCTAGCTAACAAGAGGGTAACTCGTTCTTCCTTTGGTAATCTGTCAGCCATGTTACTTCACTGCGATCACAATCTGCGACAAACAAGAAAATATGGTTTTTCACTTATTATGACTCATCCTGCATATATATATATATATATATATACTGTTATAAACTATCGATAATAATAGTGATATGTTATTGAAAAACTAGTCTATATATATATATATATATAGATATATATATATTATATATATATTATATAAATATATTATTAGAATATATATATATAACCATTATATATATTAGTATATATATAATATATTTATATAATTATTAATATATATATGGACATTTATACATTTACTTGACTCCGTTAAATTAGGTTAGGTTAATTTATCCTGTGGTTATAAGTATTGGTAGGTTAGCGTGGAGTTTTAGGTTTAGTATTAGTTTATTTTTAGAATTAATTAGGTAAGGTACCCAAAAAGTTTAAGTAATTTACCACGATTAAATTATTATAAAAATAACGATCCAGCATTTAATATTATTTGATTTTCTCGCTCCTGGAGATATCAACCAATATAAATAGTTCATAGATATAATATATATATTAATATATATATATATATAAATATATTATATATATATTATAATATATAAATATTAATATAATATATATTATTTAATTATATATAATATAATATATATATATATATATATATATATAATAATATATATATAATTATAGATATATATATATATTATAATATTATATATATTATATATTATGTATATATATATATTATATTATAATATATATATATATATAATATATAATATATAATATATATATATTATATATAATATATATAGTATTATATATAAATATTATATATATATACTATATATAATATATATATATAATATTAATAATTATAATAATATATATAAAATATATATATATATATAATATATATATATAATAATATAATATATTAATATATTTTATATATATATTATATTATATATATTTATATTTATATAATAAAACAATTCACAAAGGAAGAAAAAGGTACCCGAGACTTATAAGGATTTACAACATTATCAAGGTGTTAAAATAAAAAAAAATCATAAAACTAGACCAAGATAAAAACGCAGTTAAAACATTTTTCATCCCAAAAGGTTTTATCGTAGTTTTGTGTTTTAACTTATAGCTAACTGATAATAATAATAATAATAATAATAATTAATAATAATAATAATAATTAATATAATTAATATAATAGATAATAATAATAATATATAAAATAATAATAATAATAATAATAATATATAATAATAATAATTAATAATAAAAGTTACAACCAACTAAGCAATAATAATAATAATAATAATAATAATAATAATAATAATAATAATAATAATAATAATAATAATAATAATAATAATAATAATAATAATAATAATAATAATAATAATAATAATAATAATAATAATACATTTTATAAAAATTAATTTCCCTGCTATGAAAACAACTATTCCCACTTTACAAACATCCTTTATTTGTCAAAAACAATTTTAATTATTATTATTATTATTATTATTATTATTATTATTATTATTATTATTATTATTATTATTATTCTATACTATTATTATAAAAGATGTATTATTATTATTATTTTTGTAAGATGCTCCATTCTCATTCTATAAAAAGGATGTGCTAATTTTTATTAAATTTTATTTTTATATATTTATATAATTATTAATTATTCGAATATATATAAATCTATTTTTTTATATAACATTATTAATTATTAAATACAAATAAGAATTCAATTATTATTAATGATGTATTTATAATTTTTATTTATTTTAAATTATATATCATATTTACTTTTAATTCTCTCGACATTATTTTCCCCTATTGTTTTTTAAAATATAAAGGAATTGTAGAATCTTTATATATAGTTCATTTTCATAGCAGGGAAATTAATTTATATAAAATGTAGTGCTTAGTTGGTTGTAACTTTAAGAGCTTTTGACTTTGTCCGTTTTTTTTTGCGAATGAAAATGTTTTAAACAGAGTTTTTTTATCTTGCCTTCGAAGGTTTTATTTTTTCTTTTACACTTTTGTATAAGTGTTTGTGATAATACCATAGAAATGCTTCGTAGACCTTTTTTGGCTTTACCTCGGGTATTGTGAACAAAGTATATTTCTCGTACAAAAGAGAATAATTTAATATATATTATAGTATAATAATATATCCCTTATAATTTTAAAGAATATATATATATATTATAATTATAGAATTAATTGTAAGAATTATATTAAATATATTGTGTGAAAAGTTCAAACCTCACTGGGTACTTTGGCTTTAGTTCTAATTGGATAGAGAGAAACTGTTTTAGGATAAGTTTCCTTCTTGAAATCAAACACCAGAAACGCTTCACCTCTTATGACGCCCGACCCGTTACCGTTATGCTACATCAACGAATATTAAATTATATATAATATATATATATTATATATATATATATAAATATTATATATATATATATTATATATATAAATAGATTCTTTTATATTTTATAAGATTATTTTTAAATTAGTTTATAATTATCTTTATATTTATCTCTATAGATATATTATACTAATTTCCTATATATATTTGCATTATTTTATGTGTCTATATAATATTATATATTATATATATATTATTATTTAGTAAACTATATAACTATGCAATTTGTCATACAATATATTACTGATGTATATATATTGAACTATTATATAATTGTATAACTATTTATTATTATATAGTATATATTTAAAAAATTGTTATTTACCTAATTAAAATATGTAGCGTTGACGTATAAAGGCTATAAAATTAGTATAGTATCATAACTAGATAATATACAATTTTATATAATATATGAGTAGGTAGTATGTATATAGGCTATAATTATTAGATATGTATATATATATATAGTAGTATTATATATTGTATATAATTATATATTAAATATATATAATATATATATATATATTATAAATTAATATATATTATATATATATATAATATATATATATATATATATATTAATTTAGTATTAATTAATTATAATTTTATTTACTACTAAACTATATATTTTCCCTTTACTGTAATAAATTGTTTATTATTTTTTGTCATAAAATAAGAAAAATACAAATAATTTATTTAAATAAATTTTATTTTATTTTTTAAATAGTATTATTATTAATTAGAATTAATAGATGAATATATAATATGATATATTATATTATAACATTTAACCTACATACAATAAATTTACTAAATTGAGCTAATTTCTATAAATAAATTATAATATAATATAATAGTATATTATATATCATAACTTTATATTTTAAAGTTGTGTGTTTTCTCCGTAGATTTTCATTTCCCAATAGAAAGGAGCTCATTAATATGGCAATGGTGAATGAAAGAAATTTTCAAAGTATATTTTGAAATAATATTTATAATTTTTTTTTCTCATAACCTTTCTTGGTGCCATTTTTACTTTTATGCTATTTTTTTTCATTAACTCTTTATATTCTTTTTTTTTCTCTTATTCTAAATTGACATTTGTTTTATTACTTTTATATTTTTCTATTTCCCTTTCTTTTGCAAATTATATTTTTAAGCTATTTAAAATAAAATTTACCAATAACAAACGCAATAAAACCAGTAATAATAGCACTATATGTAAACAAAACTATGATTTATCGGCTAGTTCATAATAATATTTTATAATATTAATTAAAATAATATAATATAATTATTGCATTATAATAATTATAAAATAATAATTATGAAATAAAATAATAAATTATATATATATTATATATATATTAGTATAAAATATATATATTTTAAATATAAATAAATATTAACAATAGTTAATAAAATATAATTATTAACTATATATATTTAATAATATTAATTTATATTTAATTAATACATATTTGTAATTAATTAATGATATAAATTAATATATTAAATTAATTTTGGATTGATATATATATTCAATTAATATTAATTAATGATATATAAACATAAGAAAACAAACCCTGAAATATAAAATGTACCTTTTCCTGCTGCAACAAGACAGCTGCTCCATATCCTCCTATAATAATTAAATAATATAAGTTCATTATATAACTAAGATATTTATTATAATATATATAATATTAAATTATATATAATAAATAAAATATTATAAATATATAAAAAGTATTTTCTGCTAAATAAATATTAAATATATTCATATAATATCAAATATATTTATAAAATTATTTTAATGATAACATAAATTATATTAAATATTTTTGCAATAACAAATACACAATATACCAATTCAATATTTATTTCACTGATTCTAATAATTTATAAATTAATATATTATATATAAAATTATAAATAATCCCAATTAATGTTAATATTTTATTCAAAATAATATAGTAATAATTATAAAATTATAATTAATGAATAATTTAAATTTAATCATTGATGAAAGAAAAAAAAATAGAGGGGTAAAGTATATTTAGAATAATAGGTATCAAAATAATTAATTATATTAATTATAATAATAATAATAATTAAATAATATAATTAGTCTAATAATATATTATATAAATAATAAATTATAATATTATAATAAATTAATCTATAAATTAATATATAATTGGAGGTATTTTATAATATAATTCAATTATCTAATATATAAATAATAATCTCATATTAATAAATTAATATAATTAATGTCTAATATAGTTTCATTATGACGTCATGGCGTAGTTAATATAGTATTGACATCTATGACTAAAGGAAATAATATTAAATATAAACTATAATAAATAAAACTTTAATATTATAAAATATTAAAATTAATATATATTGAATAATATAATATATATGAAAATGTATAATAATAATTATATACTTAATAATTATGATTAATCATAATTAATAAAATAAATTATATATATATAAAAATATAATATAAATATATATATATATTTACAATATTAATATATATAAAATAATATATAAATAATTAATAATTATATAATATATTATTAAATATATATATAAAATAAAAAAATAATCAATAATAAATTATATATATTATCATATAATTTTAAATATGATTATAATAAATATATGGTAAGAATATATAAATTAAAATATAATAAATAAAGAATGTATAATACAGATAAAATAAATAAGTATAAAAGATAAATATAAATAAATATAAAATAAAAATAATATAAATATAAAATATAAAGGTAAATACATAATAAAATTATATATAAAAAAAAATAAAAAAAACAACAAAATTTGAGACAAAAAAACAAATCAAAAAATGTAAAACATCAATAAAATATAATAATAAAAATAAAAAATAATAAAAAAATAAATAAATATATAAATAATCTGAAATCACATAATCAAAATAGACAATAATATTCAATTACGATAATAGTATACTAAATATAAAGAGATATAATAATAATAAATATAAATATATAAAGTATAATATTATAATAATAATATAAAATTACAGCTTCATTAATAACAAAAATAATAATACAATATATAAACCTTAAAACATATAAAATATAATTGACAAAAGAAATAAAAAGTATATATATATAATAAAATAATTATAATAGGTATGATATATATAATAAACACAAATAAAAGTAAAATCAAAAATATAAATATTAAAAAAATAAATATTAACCAAAAATCATTAAAAAAATATAGAGATATATAAATATAACTAATATGGTATATAAGATACATATAATAATATGAGGTATAAGTACCGACTCACAGTAATCAATATTAATAAATAATAATAAATTAACATAATTAAATAATTATACAAGTGATACTATCAATGAATAAAAAAATTAGCTAGACTAAATATAAATATTTCAGTAATTAATATAATATAATTAATAATAATTTAATAATCTAAATTACAAAAAATAATTGTATTTAATTTAAATATTATATATAAATAATGCTAATATATATCATATTATTATTATTTTACATGCATAATAAATAAAATACAATATTAAAATGTAGAGATAGTATAACTAGATACACATTATTCCTAATGAATCATTAGAGATAATATAAATATTAAATGAATAATACTCATAATAAAAAAAAATCAAATAATAATAATATAATACATAGATCATAATAATTGATTTTACATGACCTCATCATATAGCTAAAATGAAATATAATAATATTATAATGAAATAGCATACATATATAACGAAATATTCAAAAAACGCCATTAGTAAATTACTATTAAAATATATATATAACATATATATATATAGTATAATTATATATATGATATTAATAATATAATAATTATTGTTCATGTATAAAGAAATATATTATCCGTATATGTATATATAAATAATATGAACTCAAATTCAATATATATAAAAGGAAGGAAAAGATATCTAACAAAAGAGATTTAAAGATTATATTAATATTAATAAAATATTTTCTTAATTATTAGTAAAAAATATATTATATATATCATATAAACATACTTATATGCTTAAGACAATATTAATTAAATAATATATGGATATATAATAATAATATAAATATAACAATCATAATATATTGAAAATAAACTTTAGAGTGAGAATATATATATAATATTATAAAAAACTAGTATATATATATAATAATATTTAATTTATCATAAAGATGAGATTACTAATAGGCATAAACATATTCATATGTATAGTAATATAGTTACTAATACATAAGAAATAGTAATATCAATTATAATACTTTACTGTTGTTAGTGTTATATATATTTATTAATTTAGTGAATTTATATAATAAAGATAGTAAATATACTACATAATATTTAATAACCTAAATAGTATAATACATAGTCAGTATTTTTTGACAAAGAGACAAAATTTCATTACATTTTAATTGGATATATTCATATGAATATTGTTAAACTTATTATATTGATCACGAAGAATCAGAATCATAAAATAGGTAAGTATAATAAGGTATGAGAGGAGTCTAAAAGTAGAAGTAATATATTCTTTTCTGTTGGGCAGTGAAAACTGCTCTTTATAACCCAAACTCATATGGTCAGTTTATCAGAGGGATCACAGCTCACAGTCGAGAAACTCTCATATTATCAATGAGTTACTATATATACATTTCCTATTGATTGAGGACCACTTATCGAATTATATCTACAAGACAAATTTAGCACCAGCTGACACACTCGCAGTGCCTGCCCTTTGATTTTACAAACTTAAGACGAAGAGAAGACTGGGAAGACAAAAAGAACTTCCTGGTATGGCACATGAAGCAAACTAGAGGAAACCATGAGTACTGGTTGTGGCAATATTTATTAACAGAGGCTTTTAGCGATTGCCCTATTGGCTTCCTTTTTCATACTTACTGATGTCTTCCTAGGAGGAGAGTACACGCCAACACTAGGAGGAGATTTTTATAACTATGGACTTGATTGGTTTTAATTACATGCATAATTCAACCAATAATACGATTTCTCCGATGACAGCTCGTTTTCCGAGGCTAACTGTCGTGTGCAAAATTACAATACCATAGTCGGGGTGGTCGATAAACAGCTTTTATCCCTTGTGCCTCCTCCCAATAAATTGCTTCAACATAAAGATATTCCTCTTCTTATATTTTTGGTATTGCGCTCTTTTTGGCCTCTCTTATTATTGAGAGGGATGTACATGCTTGTTCTGCTCACATGCAAGCCTGCTAGGCGTCTTCGCCTGAAGCTCAGTGCCAAGCTTGTACCTGAGGACACTTTGGATCGCTTCATTAACGCTCACAACTTGAGTGATTGGTTTGTTTTGTGCAATTTAGCACCAACGATGGATCCTGTTCTCATTGCCGAGCTCGTCACTCAGCTGGTGTACGAGGTGCAGGGCGACTCCTCAGACTCAAAACCGTCCCGCCTTGTCAAACAAGAGAAATCTCTTCAATCGGTGAATTACATATGAGATTTAGCGCCGCGCGCCTCCCCCCACTCGCTCACGCACTGCCTTTCCGCGGGCCAATCGGGCTTCGGCGGCACCGGCCCTCCTCCCTACCCCCACGCCAATCAAAGTCATGGCTACTCGGCTCAGTATGGAAGTCAGTACGGATGCCAGTTTGCGACATTTGGACAGCAACCACCACCGTATAATCAATATTCAAATGGTCACTGCGAAGGTTTGTAAAAATGATAATCGCAAGCCGATGGCGTGGGTTCGGCATCATCAATTTTGTGTGGCCCGCGGCTCGACTAACCTCCGTGTGGCCCACATCCCAGCAAGTGGCCTGGGGACGCGCGGGGATTGGCCCAGCCTTGGACCCCATTTTGTGCTGCAGGTTAGGGCACCCTAGTACCACAATTCTAAAATTCCTAGTAAGATGTACCACTGATAAGAAAATTGTTTAACCACCAAGTTCATCCTTTTCGCTTCAGCTGAACCCCAACTCAAAAATGAGACGATGCCTCACTCTCAGGAAATGTTATAACTATTAATAATATTATCTTGCTGAAGGAATATGGAAGGAAAGGGTGAATTTCGCGCGCTAACCACGTCGGAATCAGCATTATAAGCAAACAAGTTCGTTGTCGGCGCCTACAAGGCAAATTTACGGAATGTTACGAAAAGGAATTTTGATTTGAAAGTATTCAAACTGAATTTCTGTAAAGTCAATCGCGTGAAATAAAAGATGAGAAAGGTAGCAATGGTCAAAGAGAGGCTGACAGACGGTGGAACAAAACTCGTAGATGTTACGAATATGAATCTTAAGTTTAAAAATAATTAATAAATTAAATAAAGATAAAAAAATTATAAGTTTTTTTCAAGATTTTGGCGGGTCTTGAATTAACATTATTATAACCGATATTTTTAACATGAATCTGAGATATTATTGGCTAGAAAAATGTTAAAGGTCATGTTTTGACTGATGAATTAGCCTTAAAACTATATACGCTGATATCCATTACGATAAAAGGTTAAGTAGTAGACATTAATGAGTTAGATAAATTTATAAATGTTATAGCTACAGGGAAACAACTACCAAATACATGTGAATCATATGATAATAGTTAATCAATTTATTATCATACTTATTTTATGGTAGTATAAATTTATAAAATATTTTTGAAAATAAAGTATGTAATATTTAATTTTATATTATAATAATAGCTAATTATAATTACATCATTATTTTGATTACATGGAAAATTAAAATTTTATAAAAATTGGATAAACATGAACAAAAATATAATAAAATTCAAAAATAAAAAATAGTGTAACTAAAAAAATAATGTCGATACCAAAGCTTTAAATGTTCGAAATAAAAACGTTATGAAGCAAAATTAAACCATTAAAGGAGAAGTGTTCCGTACAGAAAATAATTAGCTGGAATTAAAAACGCTGAAGTTATAGTTAGGTAATTATCCCCCTCAAGTTAGGTCAACCAAAAAGTAAACAATAAGAATAATAATATTTATTTCTAAAAATTTGCGAAAAAAAATTAAAAGTACTAAAAAATTGTGACCTAATGTTATTAATTAACTATAATATCAATATGAATATAGTAATGATGCAATAAGAGTAAGTAGTACTTTACATAACTGATTTACTATTATTATTATAACAATGTATGATTTAAAAAATTAATATATATGGACTAATAAAATTTAGTTGCATTTTGAAAAAAAGTTCTTCTTTGATGGTTAGATAATAATATGGAATCCAATACCTTTATTTAATAATTATATATAGCGTCTGGTGGGTGATTATAATGTGATTATATATATTTTATTGATAAGATTGAGTTTTTATCAATTGAATGATTAAAATATTTAATTGTTATTATGAACTTTTTTAGTATGTTTATTCATGAATTAATGTAATTATTTATAATAATTTATTCTGTGAATTTAATTTATTTATATTATACGTTTTATAATATGAAGTCTAAATATATTATGTAGCAATATACATGATAGTGAGTAGATGGGTGTTATTAATAGAAGCTTTTAAGCCTATAATTTTTATATATATAGTTAAAGTAATAATAATTATACTAATATATATTAGTATTAACTATTAATATAAATAAATATTTATAATTAGTTAATATAACTATATATATGTACTATGAGAACATTATTATATAATTTATATGTAATATAATTATATTATATATATAAATATATTGATGATAAAGAATAATACCTTAAATAATAATATTATAGTAATATATTATTATATTAACTGATAAAAGAGCATATAATAATTATATAATATATATATTGAGTAGTAGTAGGTTATATAATATATTAATCTTTTTTATAGTAAGAAATTATATCTATTATCAATCTAGTTTTTTGTTATTTGCTATTCATTTATTAATAATATTAACGTTGAGTAGCAATAATTATATATTTGTTTTATAATATTAATAGTATATAGAATAATATATAGAGATGGTATATTATGAACTATTAAATATTTACTTATTTTATTATTAATATATATAAAATTATATATAATAATAAATTTAAATATTTATAATATTATTGTAATATATATAGTATATATTTATATATATATATATATTAGTTAAAATATAGATAGTTCATATATTATAAGTATTAATATTAATATAATAAATGTAGGTATACAATTTATCTACTAATATGTGATTATATTAATTATTATAGTATTATAATATATAATATAATATAATATATATTATAATATATTAATATATATATCAATAATAATATAATTTAATTAACTATATCATTATAATTAATAAGTATTATATAATTATTATAATATAAATATATGGTAAATTATTATTAGATCTTGATGTTCGATATAGGTAATAATATTAAATAATATAATATTTAATACTTAATATATTTATCTTTGCTATCTCAATAATTATTTAATAATATTCATATTTTTAGATATATTGTATTATAGAACCTATTAGAAACATAATTAATATAGACGTAATAAGAGAGTACTGTATCTAGCGTGAGAAGTGAGTTAATTTACATCTGTATAATTTACCTTTTCTAGCCCATAATATCTTGGATAGTGTCTATACCTCAGTGCTGTGCGGTTGTAATAAAATAATAAAGAAATTGACTTATTTTTGCCTAGAATATTTTGACTAATATTTGAATAAGGTGATTTTGTTATAAAAAAGGTAAAATTCTTGACTATTATAAGTTAACCTCAAACAAAATCATAAATAAATTTCTCATTTCGAACAATGAGCCAGCTTATATTATAATCATCTGATTACCTTACGCTAATAATGATTATAATACTCTCACTATAATGAGGTAATAGAGGTTATTCATATAATATACATCATATATAACATCTTTGTTAGAATAACATTTCTCACAATTATCTATTTTAGCTTTCTTAACTTCTAATTGATAGTGAGAGAGTCAGTAACTTATGTATAGCGAAACTTTACCCAAATATGAATTATTATCTTTAAAAGTCTCTAATCAGTCAATCAAACATACAATTCTATCAAGGATGAAGCTCGGAATCTGGAGATAATATTGTCATGTATCTCAGTCTAATTCTATGTATTATGCCATCCTCTCAATCGGTTAAAATTACGCCTTCTGTGTTATCATATACTAAGATTACACCACGTGTCCTATCACTCAAAAAGTTTAATATCAAGGATCAACTCAAAAGAGATACGTCAAATCTTTGTAACTTTAGTGACATCTATATTAAAATCTATAATAGTCTAAGTATTCACAAACTTTTTGACCTCATCATTAGGCAATCAAACAAAGGAATTTTTTATATATATAATTTGATTAATAAATATAAATATATATACTTATTTAATCTATGCGATTGTATATTTATCATTTAAGATATATATAAAATAATCATGTATTAATATATATATATTTTTAAAATCCATTATTTGCAAAAGTATGTCTTATCACTCAGATATTTTTTGACTTCATTATTAATTTTACTGCTGAATATATATGAAATATGAATATATATAGATATAGATAATATTATTATATTACTAAATATATATATATTTATAGGTTATATATATATATTATTTAGTTATATATATATAATATATACTATATATATAATTTAATTATAATGGGCCCTTATATGTGAGTTATACCTACATAATGTGTCACCCATGTTTTAAATTACGGGCCATGTGTAATATAATAGTCTGATTACGTTAAGCATTTTAGCATCGGACTCTGCAGGTCGTACGAGCTATTCATGGGATTCTAACTTAAGTTTTATGGTACGTAAAATAAGAATACTAATTCTTGTGTTTCTAGAAGAAGTTGGCGGAAAAATCTCTCTAACAAATATTCGATAAATAAATAAGGGACGAGAGAAGATGATTGTATTAGATTGAGTAGTGATACACTTTTTATATTAAAACAATAGAGATCTCGTCATAGGAAATAATTGTGTCTTATTGCTAACTCATAATCAACCTGCATACTCACTTTATATTAATAACACTCACTACTAGGAAACATCATTATCTACCTGTATATCCACATCATGTATTCCTGATTCTACAACTTTTTCATTAAATAATTTAAATTACACCTCTCCTAGTCGCTTTAATCATGAAGAGCGATAATTATATAAGTATGTTATAAGGGATAATATATTTGGGGGCAATGATAGTAGTAGGCAGCTCCTTTAACAATAATATAATATACTTTTAATTTTGTGAGAAATGTAATAGGTAAACTTACTTATTACTCATTTATGAAGAAATGACATATGAGAGGAAAGAAAATCTTGTGAGATTTATGTATTAAATATATTCTTCATTTTTCATTTATAATTATATAAAATAAATTAGTTTTATTGTAATGTTAATATATGATATATATATATTTAGTTAATTTTATAAATTAAAATCCTTTTGGGAAGTCGCACATTATATTAGCTCAGAAGACGTGCGGACTTAACGATAATAGCGTAAGGTATTTTATGTAATGGTTACTAAATTAGTAGCGGTATAGTGATCTGCAATAGCTAGACTTGACGGTTTTCTCGAAGTGCGTGAAGGATGCGCTAGCGGTAACTGTGCCCTCATATAATAATTAGTAGACTAGTATAGTTATGCCTACTCAACCATTACTTAGTATTTAAACTATTATATATTAATATTTAATTAATATAGTATAATTAATTAATATATTAATATATTAATATATATATATATATTATTACATATAATTGATATTATATATACTTATATATTATATAATATAATATTATATATATATTTATATATATTATAAGATATATATATATATATATATATATATATATTATAATATATATTAAATATATATAATATTATAATCTTATCGATAATATTTTGTCCCAACAAGATATTTTTCACTTATATGTATATATATATTATATAATATAATATTAATATTATATATTATGTATATATATATATATATATATTAATTAATATATATATATATATATATTAATATATATAAATATATATATATATATATTATATAATATATTATATATATATTTAATTCTCATTAAAAAATAATTATTTGATAAGTGAGATCCTAGAGCTAAAATTTGAATATGTGAATTCTGAAAGTGAATAAAACAAATTTTTTCCTAATAATAATGCTAATTAATTTTGTATATTGTAACATATATATTGTATTTCCTTTTCCGAATTCGTTGATATAATCAAATTTCGTGTAATATTAATTATTTATATGTTATTAAAAACTTCTCTGAGATAAAAATTAATAATTTTAGGCATTATTCATTTTAATGTCAATCTTTCAATAAATACACATAATAAAAAATTATGTATTATTATTTATTAGTTATATGATTTTATTTATTTTTTAGCATCAATTTATATATATAACAAAATAAGTATATATAATAATTGATATATAATAATATATTAATATTTTTATATATTTGAGTTTTTTTAATAACCCCTCTATTAATATTTAAGTGATGTATAATATTTTGATCAGTTAACCCCGGGTATAAAACCCGGTGAGTTATTTTCCTGTTTTTGGAGCGTAGTTGTAGCCGGGCCGGTATGAGCCGGGGCGGTATATAGGCGTACGTGAGTATGAGCCTACCTCTCGGTGATCTATATGTTTTCCATTACATGTAAATACCAAGCACATATCTTGTGCGGTTACTCCATAGTGTTCATTTATCTAATGAATCTTAAGATGATTTCATTCTTTCTACTTTTTTAGCTAATAATTAGGTTAATATATGTAAGTATCTGAAATATAATAACGTTTTTTGCTCTCTCTATATAACTAATTCCTTCGTCTCATGAGTCCTTAAATTTACTTCCTCCTCATAGTTTTTCTCTAAAATGTTCTTATTTCGGAATAATACGTAGACTATGTTTTCCCTCTCCTCCTCACTGTTCCACCGGATCAACGACTGGCTTATGTTCTACAACAGTACAAATTACATAATTTCTATACTATATCCTATTACCGCTCTGTATATTCTGTACTTTTTTTGGTCTTTAAAATGAAAAATTACGATAATTTTTTTCTGCTCATGCGTAGAAATTTAAAATACTTTTTTTTTTGAGTATACAAGAAAATTATCTAAATAAAAAAAAATGTATCTCGCTCGACTATACAAGTCCTGAAAATTTGATGTTGATCGGATGAGTAGAAAAAAAAAAGATTTTTGTTGAAAAGGGACATTTTGATAAAAATTTTTTACTACTCATCCGATCACATCAAATTTTCGGGGCTTGTAGAGTCGGGCGAGACACATCTATTTTATTTAGATTACTTTTTTGAATACTCAAAAAAAAATTCCTTAAATTTCTAAAAAAAAATTTTTTTTTTAATATTTGTTCCAAGGATAAATCCAAAACTACTGCATATACAAAGTAATTATTTAAATAAAAGATGTGCATGTGCCTCCCCCGACTACATATGCTCTGAAAATTTTATCCTGATCGCATGAGTAGGAAAAAAATTATCACAATTTTTCATTTTAAAGATCAAAAAAAGTAGGTTTTGAATTTCGACATTGCTGAGCACAAATTTCAAAAAAAAAGGAAAAACCTATTGCAAGCATTTTGTAGAAAATAGACCCATCAATGTATATTTCAAGTTTGAAGTCATTCTGAAAACATTTGCAGGAGTTGATTCGAAAAATGTAAATACATTTTTTCAAAAGCTGAACATTTTGAAAAATGGACTACGGACACAGAAAAACACCCGAAAACGACGTTTAAGAGGTCAGTAAAAGCTACAGTTTACTTTTATTCCTATCGAAATTGTCTGAAAATGAAGAATTATATGTCAATTTTTAGGTGGGGACTAAAATGGGGTGATGCTGACCAATAGTTGAACCCTACCCTTAGGAGCTACATATTATTTCCAGCTTAGCTTTAATATATATTTATTCCCTTGAAAAATCTAAATAAAAGAAACAAGTGCCTTTCTATTAATAGATTAATTTAATCAAGAAAATAGAAGACAGCAGAATTAGTCAATAAATAAACGTAATAACTTATATTATATTATAAAATATAATATATATATATATATATATATAATCAGAAATATATTTAATTTATGAAAATAATATATAATAAATATAAATAACATATATAATAGAGATATAAATACATTATATATATAATATATATATATAATATATAATATATATAGATATATAATATATAATAGATATATATATATATATATATATATATATATAATCATATAATATATATATAGTATATATATATATATATATATATATATATATATATATATATATATATATAATATATATATATTTAAGTATTCATTTATGATTCAACATACTTATTTGCAATTAAAAAAACTACAAGGAAAAGGGAAAAGGGTGTCACCAAGCACTTTCGTGTATTATTCTACACATTTTCAAATATATATATATATATATATATATATATATATATAATATATATATATATAATATATATGTAATGATATATATATATAATATATTAATATAATATATATATAATATATATATAATAATATATTTATAATATATATATATATATAGTATTATATATAAATATATATATATATATTAATATAATATAATATAATTATATAAATATATAATATATATATATATAATATATATAATATATATATTATATATTATATATATAGTAGGCTATATTTTGACCGCCTCCACCTTTTTCTCAAAAAGTATAAATATTTGCTTTAAACTTGGAATATAATGTATGTATGGGATAAGCTCGAATCCGTGTAAATTTTCAAGTCTGTAGATGTATTAGAAGGCGGTCCACCCCCGAGAGCGTACCTACGCACACGTTTATACCCTTTGGACTTTCCAAACCCGAATTGAGTAAAGCCTAACGAGCAGTTAGGCTCAGCGTGATGACGTAATCTCGTCCGGAGACGAGATACCAGCGCGCATAGAGCTGCGCGCATGCGCATACAACATACACATTTTAATTATTACCGAATCTGAGGCGCAAAAACATCCCTGTAAGGGATCGTTTTTTTACGCACTCCGAACTTTTGGATTTCGCCGAGTTCTTCTTCGCATCCGCTTTCTGGTCTGACCATATATCTACATGGTTAGATTAACGTATAACCTTTCAAACTGATATGTTCTAGAGGTAATAAATACATCCGCGCGAGTTTTGGTAACCATAGGTCACCCCTAAGCGTTTTACCCTTAGCGCCAAGGACAAATTCGTCCTGAAAACCATGTTAGCCTTAACGCTAAAATTTGATGTGAGCTATATGATGACTAATCTCGTCGAGACGAGATTACGTTCCTCTGCGTCCCCCCTCCATTAATGGGACGCTGCCCCTCTAAAATAAAAATTGATCTAGAAGGACTAAACTCAGAGAAAGGATTGGAGGATTCGAGGTCGAGACGGAGTTGGATTGATTCGGCTTCGGAGTCCAGGACCCCACCGGAAGGGGTCTCAGTTTGAAAAAAGAGAAATAAATGCATGAATGCAAAAACATAGGAGGAAGAAGAGAAGAAAGGACAAGAAGAAAGGAAGGAAGAGGAAGGAAGAAGAAGAATGAAGAAGGACGAGTAGAGAAGGATTCAGAGTTGTATGGCACCGGGCTGACCGTCATGCTAGTAAATAAACATTCGTATAACTAACAAGTTGGTTCCTTTATATATGATAGATCTGTTAGATTTCGAAAATAATTGTTTCAAAACAAATTAAGTAAAAAAAAATTAAATAAAGAAATAAATTAACTCAACAAATTTATCGTTTTAGTTTACTTATAAAGTACCAAATTTGTACCGTTTTTATAGAGCCTAAACAGCTAAAATCAGTAAATCAAACTACCATCCAACCACCATCCCCACCCTCCTCTTCCCTCTGTCTGATCTATTGATTAAGATCAAATTTTTACTAAAAATTGTAACGCTTTACATACCCTTAAGCAGTAAACACTAAATCAAACCACTATCCAAACCCCCTCCTGTCCATCCGTGATCTTTGATCTATTGATTAACTCATATTTTACTAAAATTGTAACGTTTTACATACCCTAAAGCAGTAAATCAGTAACATCAAACCCACCCATCCAACTACCATCCAAGCCCCTCTCCGTTCATCTCGATCTATTGAATCTAATATCAAGTCACCATTTCGAGTATCTATTTTGAAAAGATAACAGAAAAAGTTATGGCTTTGTCCAAGGATGTCTCAATATATGTTGACGTAACATAGTTCCACATAAAAAGCTTACAATTAATCAATCTGAACTAATGAATATAACCCGCAACGACAAACCTAACACATCTTAAACATGAATACAACGGTAAACGTTAACAAAGTTCTCCACTTAACAACAGTAAAGAACTAACGTAGCATACAAAGACGCAGAAACCTATTCACACTTGTCTAATTATATTGTAATTTATATTTAAGAACTTGTAAATATTTAACAAAAATTTTCGACAACAGGTTAATTATCATGCAGAAATATGAGTATACTCTAACGTAACAAAATTTTCACATTAATAAAGAGACTGACCATCATCTTTGTAACTAAGAATATAATGTACACACACACAAACTAAACACATCTTAAACATGAATAGCAGTCAAAATTAACAAATTCCACACCTTAGCAGCTGTGAATAACAACATAGGGCATACAAAGACCCAACCATTCGCACTTTTTCTACATATCACTGATATTTACATTAACATATTAACATTAACAAAAATTTACCACAACCGTGTTTAATTATCATACAGAAATTTTTAATTTATACTACAAAAGTTTTCACATAAGTAAAACTAACATAGCATCCAACAACTGAACTAAGAAATATAAGACTTACATTCTAAAGCTAATTTAATATCAAAAACTGTTAAAAAACATTAACAAATTTCCACACTTAACACCTGTAAAGCAACTAACATGGTAGCCAAAGCGTAACCTAAATCTACATTGTTCAAGCAATCTTTATAACATTATTAACGTTAATCTTTACACTGACACATTAAAAACATTTAACTAAAATTTATCACACATTGGTTAATTTTACTGATCAACGAATATACTCTAACTAATAAAGTTTCCATATCAATAAACTAAACATAGCGTAACATGAACTAAAGAAAATAATGTACAAACAAACCTAACACAAACTTACACACGAATAAACTTTAACATTAACAAAGTTCCACCGAGTTCTTTATTATACTAATCAGTGAATATATGCTATTAAAACAATGTTTTCACATTAATAAATCTACATAGCATCAGCATGAACAGGAATAATAATGTACAACGTACAAAACCTAACACATCTACGCTCCTAATAAACTTTAACATTTAACAAAGTTCTTCACTAACACCTGTAAAGAACTAACTTACATACAAACGTAACCCGGTCATACTTTTCCATAGCAATAATCTCTAACATATTAACGTTAATCTTACCATTGACACAGTAACATTTATCCAAAAAATGTGTCATAAACCATACCTAACCATCATTAATACCTACGAGTAAAACAGAAAGTAAAGTTTTAACTTATCTTTTTAGACTCGCCTCCTTCCAAAAATACCAACTACTAAACATGAAAAAATTTATGCTTTAACTATTTTCCATAAAGTGATGCAACTACGATTATATTTGACCCTCTGCAGGAATACAAGCAATTAGCAGTCACCATTCGGCGTTTACGAATTAAATTATAAATACACATCATGGGAATAACGAACTCCTCGAAATATCAACAACAAGCCGTAGAGATGCCAGAGATGGCATCGTATCAACACAGCGAAAAACTATCCTACTGAAGAAAATAGGTATAAACATCCCTTAAATAATGAATTCTTTCTTTCAACCAATCAAAGAAAGTAAAACTAAGAATACCAAACTACGAATGAACTCATATCAGTTCAACAAGGTATATATTCTCGTTCACAACAACAACAACAACAACAAACAACAACAACAACAACAACAACAACAACAACAACCAATAACAACATACAAAAATAAGTTCTTTGGATACTAACCAACGAACTTATTGCAACGTAACAAAGTTTTCACTTAATAAAGCTAACATAGCATGACCAAACCAGAACTAAGTAATGTACAACGACGAACCTAACACAACTTACACGAATAAACTGTTAAACATTAACAAAGTTCCACACTTAACACCGTAAAGTAACACTAACATGTCATACAAAACGTAACCTATCATACTTTTTCCCTAACATACTCTAACATATTAACGTTAATGTTACATTGACACAGTGAATATTTAGCCAAGAAATTTATCAAACCTTGTTAATATCATACAGAGCAGTAACGGTATGCTAACGTAACAAAGGTTTCCACATTAATAAAGCTAACATAACATAACCTAACTCAGAATATGATGTACAACGACAACACTAACACACCATACGACGAATAAACCACTAAAACATTAACAAACTTTCCACTAACATGCAAAAAGCACCTAAAAAACACATCACACAAACGCTAATCCTACTTCACACTTTTTCAAGGATATCTCAAACATATCAAATGTAATTTTACATTAACTCATAATATTAAACAAAAGTTAGCATAAACCGTCTAATCATCATACTGACAAAGAATATAAAGCTAACGTAACAAATGTTTACATCAACTTTCGTAATAATTTAAAAAAAAAATTCATCATAAAACTCGTCTAAAATATCATAATCCCCAGCAATAATTGCAAACATAACAAAGTTTTAACCAAACATAACAAAAAATAACAAAATTTTACTCTCCAACCATAAAAAATAAGTTCTTTGAGTATTAAAATATCACAGAAACCGTAATAGTTTACTGATTTAAAAGCAGTAGATCAGAAAATCAGTAAATCAACCAACCTTCCAGACCCCTACCCATCCCACCCACCTTTCCATTGATATATTGATTCAAGTCATTATTTTTTAGTAAAATTGTTGGATAACACATTAACATAAAAAAATTTTATATACTGACCTACGAACATATGCTAACCAACAAAGTTTCAAGCATCAATAAAGCTAACAATCATAACCTGAACTAGAGAATATAATGGACAAATGCAAACCTAACATACCTTGCTATGAAAGTTTTGTTAACATTAAAATTCCCTACTATCAAATAAATAGCTAACATGTCATACAATACTTCGATATGTTCCTACTTTTCGAGCATATCAGCAACAGGTAAAGCCGTATTATCTAACCAAATCCCTTAACAAAGGGACCATTCTACCAAAGATACACCAAAACATCGAAACTATGAATTGACACAATCTTCATCAAAGTGTCACCCGTTTCGACATTAACATATTGACCTATGAATAAATGGTTAGACATTACAAAATTCTAGGGCAAACCTAACAGTAGTAGGGGGGGTATATTGGAGCACGAAAACCCACCCCAAAAAACCCACCCAAAAAAAAAACCCCACCCAATCAAAAACCACCCACACAAAACCAAAAAAAAAAAAAACCAAAACAAAAAACCCCCCCACCCCCCAAAACCCACCCAAAACAAACCCCCAAATTTTGGCCAACCTAATTGAGCACCCTAAATTGTTTAGCAACCCTTCGAAGAAGGTGGCGCCAGATGGAGCGAAGCCTCCATCTACTATTCCCCCCTATGTTTTACCCACCCTAATTTTTTTCGCCCCTGGGTCATTTTTTGCCCACGGTAATTTTTGAGTTTCATTTAGGGGCTGCCCTTTGTATGTTCTTAACCTTGTTTAACCGTCGCGTTTCCCGCCCGCGTGAACCTTTGTTTCGAATCCTCCCTAGCTATAACCGTACCTTGACCTTGACCACCTACGTGAGCTATACCACCCTTGACCACCTACCTGAGTATACCGACCTTGACCTTGACCCTCTAGACCTCTTTGGCCTGACCTGACTGACCTGACCTTTGACTGACCTGACCTTGACTTACCTTACCTTTTTGACCTTGACCTTTTTACCTTATCTTTTTGACCTTGACCTTTTTTGACCTGACTTTTTTACCTGACCTTTTTACCCTTGACCTTTTTGCAAGACCCTAAATTTTGCAGCCCTAATTTTTGGCCACCCTATTTTTGCCACCCTAATTTTTTGCCATAACCTAATTTTTCGGCAACCCTAATTTTTGCAAACCCTTCGAAAGAAGGGTTGCCCCAAACGGTTGCGTAAGCAACCGTTCTTAGTATTGCCCCTACTTTACGCCCCCCTAATTTTTCGACATGGTCAATTTTGCCCACGGAAATTTGATCTTCATTTAGGCTTAGCCCGTATTTGTGATGTCTAACCTTTTTTGTCTTTCCCCTTTGCTCCAAAGCTTGACAGATACCAAGGGTCAATTTTGACCCACAGTTAATTTTTTGTCCTTCATGGTTCAATTTTGACCCACGGTAATTTTCCTTCCTTTAGGCTTAGCCCTTGTGATGTCTTAACCTTGTTGACCATGATATTTGGCCTTAACCTTGCCATACCATGGTCATTTTTTGGCCCACCCAATTTTTTTGCCCACTCGTGGCCAACCCGTCACATATTTCGTTCCTAACTTGACGCTATGTAGGATCATCCAAACTTAAACACCTACACACACACACACCACGACCACACACACACACACACACACACACACACACACACACACACAACACACATTACTTACACACAAGATTTACTTACACTCACACAGAATTTACTTACACTACAAATTTACTTACACACATAGATTTACTTATACACACAGATTAACTTACACTTACACTTATACATACATTCACTATGTCACTTATACACACAATCACTATGACACCTTATACACACTATGACACTTACAGTTAAACCATTGGCGTTAAACATTCCACACCACACACAGATACACCTTACACTACACTCACTAACACTCGATATTTTGATTGCCCTCAACTTTGATGCCATCACATCTTGATGCCTCAAAACTTTTTATGCTCAACTTTGATGCCTTCCAGCATTAATAGCCTCAACTTTGATGCCTCAACTTTATATTCACTTGATGACTCACTTGATGAAGTCATCTTTATACCGTCTCATATTGATGATCATCTTTATGAAATCATCTTTGAGTGCCATCCTACCCGACATTAAGAACAGAGTTATATAATGCCTTCCCTTATTCAGAAGCTATCCACCAGCGCCGCATGCCCCTGCCGCGTGAATATCCACGAACCCCTACCCAGCAGGTGCACCGCCGCGTCCCGCCCGCGCGAACGCCCGCATGCGCCAATATTTCCGCACCGCGTACCCGTCCGCCGCGAGTGCCCGCAGGCGCAATATTCGCGCACGCCCGCCGCGTGCGCCCCGCAGGCGCAATATTCCTGCCGGAATAAAAATAATAATACTATAAATGAGTCATTCATTTTTATTTCATACTTAAACATTTCAAAGAATTTCTTTACAAATATCTTTGATCATTCATTTTTATTTCATACTTAAACATTTTATTAAAAACCATTTTCGGAACATAAAATTGAACTCATTACAGACCTATTATTTTACAACACATATATTATTAACATTATTTTTACTTGAATAACTTTTTACTTATACTTTTTAATTTATAATTTTTAAAATTGTATGTAAGAAGAAAAAGGCAAAGTGTCTGAAATAAAATCATTTTATTTTACTACAATTTACAAATTTTTCAATTAACATTAACAATACATACCTTAAAGCAGTTAAATCAGTAATCAATAGAGGTGTTACCTAACACCTAGGATCTAGTTGCTTTTTGTTTACGTTTTACTGCTTTAACTTTCTGCTTACTGCTTTAACTTTCTCCTTTACTGCTTTAACTTTTCTGCTTTACTGCTTTAACTTTTCTGCTTTACTGCTTTACTTCTTTTACTGCTTTAACTCGTATCTTTTACTGCTTTAACTCAATTATTTATTAACATTACATACCTTAAAGCATAAAGCAGTAAACCAATAGAGGTGTTACCTAAGCGATTAGTATGCTTTTGTTTACTGCTTTACTGCTTTAACTCATGTTTTATGCTTTAACTTTCTGCTTTACGTGCTTTAACTTTCTGCTTACTGCTTTAACTTTCGGACTTTACTGTTGTACACCTTCTAAACTGTTTAACTTTTCTTTTGACTGTTAACTCATATATTTATTAACATTATGATTTCTTTAGTTTGTTTAAAAACTTTTTATTTTTATTCTTATTCTTTTTATTTATTTTTTATTTTATTATTTTTTATTATATTTTATTTTTGCTTTAATACTTTTTATTTATTATTCTTTTTATTTTGTTTTAAATCTTGTTACTTTTACATTATGATTTTAATATGTTTTAGGACTTTCAGGTATGCAATGAGGCTTTTATTTATTTTTTATATTTTACTTTTCTTATTAATTTATTTTTTTTAACACTTTTTTATTTTATTATTTTTATTTCTTTTAATATTATTTTTATTATTTTACTTATACTCATTATTATTTTTTTTATACTTTTTATTTTATTCTTTTATTCTTTATTTATTTTTATTATTTTACTTTTATTATTATTTATATGTTATTATTTTATTATAATACTTAGTGTTATTTACTTTCATGCCTATTGTTATTATGAATTAACCCACACACACACACACCACACACACACTTACACTTATACACACATTCACTATGACACTTATACACCATTCACTATGCCACTTACAATTTACCATAGACACTTTACCATTTATCACTTATGACACACACCAGATTTATTACACAATTTACTTTACACTCACACCATTTACTCTTACACTCACACACCAGATTACTTACACACACACACACACACACAGATTTACTTTACACACACAGATTTACTTACACTCACCACAGATTTACTTACACTCACACACAGATTACTATACACAATACAGACTTACTACACACACAAATACTACACCACACAGATTTACTTACTTCACACACAGATTACTTACACCACACACACACGCACACTCACTTACACACCCACACACACACGCACACACTCACTTACACACCCACACACGCACATTCACTTTACACACTAAAACGTATAATTATAAAAACAGTTATGTTTAAGAAACACGTTACCATTATATTCATCTCATTCAAAATAACTAAAATTATTTCAAAGTTTCAAAGTAGGTGTAGCTTTCATGCATAATTAGCTTTGAAACAAAGAATTATTATTTAACTGTTAATACTTTTATGTTTATAAATTTGCATAACTAACAAGTTTAAAATAACTTTTAATAAAAATTTTTCTATGAATAATTATTAAAAAACATATATTTTACGACCCTTAAAGCAATAAATCAGGAGAAGAAATCAGTCAAGTCAGCCCCAAGCAGCCCTATACACCAAGCTATGCCACGTTTGTTCTTTTTGACTTACTGCTTTACATCATCTTTAGCCGTGTAATAAGTATAAAAATAAACAAAATAATTAAATGCTAACAAACATGTATTTTATTAAAATCATTTCTAAGTTTTTATTTATAAAAATATAAACCAATTATTCACTTACATTATAGTATTCGTTCGATGTTAACTAAAAAATATTTCAAAGTTTTTATTAATAATTGGATTTCATATTATTATCTATGTACAATGACAATCCAACACGAGAAAACACAACAACCCCACTCGTTACAGATACGAAACTGACCTCTCTCTGTAAAATGGTTGAAATAACTACTTTAGCCCCAAATTTAGGTAATCCTTTTTGTACCCCGGTGCGATTTAGCCTAATACCAGGTCAAAATATATTAACCTCTTTCTGTAAAATGTGGTGCAATAACTACTTAGGCCTAAATTTAGCCGAAATTTAGGCAATAAATTTTGTACCCCGGGCTGTTTTAAGCCTAAAACCAGGTCAAAATGGTAATTCCAGGAATAGTTTGTTTTCACTTTCTCAACCAAGTTATTATTTTATAAATATATTTTCAAACTGAACATGCTGTACGGTAACCTTTATCAGTAAGAAGGAAATGTTACCTTTTTTGTGAGTGGACGGAGTAATCCTTATCTCTATATACCTCGTATGTGATTTTCGAGAATTATTAATGAGTTATAGCTTTAGGGTATAGAAAAACATGTTTTTTTCATATCCTGAGCCGGATTCGTTTATTTAAACTCTTAAAAGATACATGTAAATATTTATTTAAAAAAGTAAAAATAAGGATAATAAAACTTTACATATAATTAGAAATTTATAATTAATTATCTTTACAGTAATATTATATATATATAATATATATATATATATATAATATATATATATAATTATTATATATTATATATATAGATATAATATATATATATATATATAATATAAATATAATATATTACTATATATATATATATAAGGATTAACATTAAAAATATAACAAGACTGTTAAATATATTTGAGATTGTTTATTTATATATATGTAAACATTAAATACAATTACAGGAAAGTATTTTAATGACAATCTAGTTGTCTCGAACCTGATATATATTATATATAATTCTTTAATATCTTTGCAAAAATAGCCAATCATTATATTCATTATCGATATATAGTTTCGTTCTCAGTAATACCTTTCAGTTAACACATAACGTAAAAAGTCTCCCGCTCAGATATTCAAGTTATATTTACAATCTGGGTCACCTGCATAAATACTTTCCTGCCATTGTTTTCAAGTAGATAGAATGAATTTTTGTACGCTATAGAACTTACGAAGCGCTCGATATTGCGTAGATCATCGCATCAGGTTTCTTAAATGCTAGTATTCTGTATAACATGTAATGAATTACGTAATTAGATAACACATATGTCTTCTCATCTGCATTAACATTCCCTTACGTACCTCTAGCATATATTCATCTGCGCTAGGCCTGAAATGTAGAATCCAAATGTTGTAGGTTCAAATACCATGTGTGCTACCCATTCACCATAATCTAACTTCCAAAGCTGAGTTATGTTTGAGTTATAAAATGATAGAAGGTAAGTTGCTTATCGCTGTTTCTTCGCACAGGCCTAAAACTGTTTCGTTCCAATTTAAAGCTGAGCTTGGTTTACAGTATTCTGTAAGCCACTCTTTCAGTGTTGATTTAATATACAAAGTAATTCATTTGGCCTCACGAAAATACGCTTGGTTTTATAACATGTGATTAGGGTTAGCACACTTGAATAATTCAAATCCATCGGGCTTTTCTTTTATATATAAAGAATGAAACCTACTACCGGGATCTGTGATTTCCCATTGGACAATGTCTGTATGAGTATACCTGTTAAGGAAACATGATATACACTAGTTGAAATATAGAAACACTTTTATTACAAATCAGAAAACTTGTGCACCGCTTAACAGCCCCAAAACGAGTAGATTTAAAATGATTTGGATCTAAAACATCCGACTCTCAAATATAATTTTCATGCAATCACAGGTAAGGTTCATTTAAAGAAAAAACATGTTTTTTCATGACCTTAAAACCAAAAAGCAGATTAAAATATTCTCGACCAATCACATACAATCCGGTCATATAGAGATAAGATTACTCCGTCCACTCACAAGAAAAGGAAACATTTCCTCTTACCTGATCAAAGGAGCTTACCGATCCAGCATGTTTCATTATACCCGAGATATCTAATATCAAAATTAAAAACATTATTCTCGATTCTTGTATATACTGAATTCCCCTTTGACCCTGTAATTACGCCCTAAAATACCGCCTGCTTATACAAAAAGTTTATCCTAAAATTTAGGGCCCTAATTTAGGACCCCAACTAGATATTGCACCACAGTGTTTACAGAAAAGCAGTTGAAATAATTTGACCTCAGGTATCTAGGGCCTAAATCGCCCCGGTACAAAACGAATATCCTAAATTTAGCTAAATAGTTAGTTCCAACCATTTTACAGAGAGAGGTCAGTTTCGTATCTGTAACGAGTGCGGGTGTTGTGTTTCTCAGTTTGGATTGTCAAGTACAATAGACGTAATAATAAAGAAAAATCCAAATTATTTAAAAAAAAACTATTTGAATATTTTTAGTTAACATCGAGCGAAAAATATAATAAGTTGAATAATTTTATTTTGAAATAAAAACTAAGAATATTTTAATAAAAAATACATTTATGTTAGCATAGAAGAACTTATTTTGTTATTTTTTACTTATTTACAGCGCTAAAAATGATGCTAACAGCATAAGTTCAAAAGAACAAAAACGTGCATAGCTTGGTTAGAGTTGCTAGGCTGACTTACTGATTTTCTGATTATTGCTTTAATGTACGTAAATATATGTTTAATAAAATTTCATAAAAGTTTAGTAAAAGTTATAATTAGCCAATGTTATTATAAAATTTATAAACAAAAAAGTATTAACAGTTAATAATAAATTCTTTGTTCAAAAGATAATGATGATTTATTATAAAGTTTTAAGAAACTTTGAAAAATAATTTTAGTTCATATCTGAATGAGTAAATATATATATGTACGTGTTTAATTAAAAACATAAAATGTTTTAATAAATTATACGTTATATGTGTAAGGAATGTGCGTGTGTGTGTGTAAGTTGAGTGTGCTGGGTGTGGGTGTGTAAGTGAGTGTGCTTGTGTGTGTTTAAGTAAATCTGTTACTGTAGAGTAAATCTGTGTGTGAAATAATATCTGTGTGTGTAAGTATCTGTATGTGTAAGAAGTAAACTGTGTGGGAGTGTAAGTAAATCTATGTGAGTGTAAGTAAATCTGTGTGTGTAAGTAATATCTGTGTTGTTTGTGTGTGTAAAGTATAATCTGTGTTGTGATGTTAATAAATCGTGTGAGTGTAAGTAAATCTTGTAGTAAATCTGTGTGTGTTGTATAAGTGTGGGCAAATGTAAGTGGTCTATGGGTAAAGAAGTGGCAAGTGAATGTGTGTATAAGTGTCATATTGAATGTGTGTATATATAAGTGTAAGTGTTGTGTGTGTGTGTTGTGTGTGTTCTAAATAATAAAACAATAGATCAAGTAAAAAACACTAAGTATAATAAAAAAATAAATAAAAATATAAAATTAATAATGAAAGTAAAAGAATGGAAATAAAAATAAAAAGAATAATAGAATTAAAATAAAAAGTATTAAAAAACAATAAAATAATAATCAAAATTAAAATAATAAAATAAAATAAAAAGATAAAGGTCAAAAATATTAGCCTTGAACGTAAATGAGAATATTAATAAAAGTAAAATTATTATTCTGGTTGGGTCAAGATGTGTTTACAACTAGAAGGAACAGAAAGAAAAGAGCAGGGAAAACATCTAGGAAGAGAAGAATTTAAAGAGACGCAAAATACTCTCTCAGAAATGATTGGAATAAAGAATAAATGAAATTGTTGAGCTTAGAAATGATCAACTTCCAAGACAGAAGAGCTATTGAAAACTAATCGAATTAATATTTTCGCATCATTTTTTTCATAATTTTAAAAATGAATAAAAATTACATATTAATCAACCTCAAATTTTAAAAACCTTGATGAAGTAACAAATGTTTAATGTTACGTGTTCTTTTATTAAAAAATATTAATTATACAGAAAAAAAAAAATTTTTTTGCTTGAATATTGATAATTACTGTATAATCATGCATAGAATTTGTACAACCCTGACATCAGATTCAGCTAGTCTCTCAAATGGACTCTCGATTAAAAAGGCTTTTGCTCGTAATCATCCTATATAGTTTTTCTCTCACTTTGCACAACGGTGTATTAACGATTCAAAATACCTGCAAAGCTTCACGCTCACCGCCAAACATATGTGTCTTATATAAATCTAGTAATAATATGATAAGTTAGTGCTAACATATAGTGATAATAGTTGTACAGTTATAATTAGTGTTGTTAATTGTTATTGGATAATAGTGTTTGTGTTAAGTATGAAAAAATATAATATGGATAAATTATATAATAGTCTATGATGAATAATATTGTTAAAATGGTAGTGTTATATTATATTTGTATACTGCTTAAATTATTTATTAGTATATATTTTTTCTTTTTTTTTATGTTATATTTATATAAAAGCCGCCCGGTAGCTCAGCTGTTAGAGCACTCGCCATAACAAAGCGAGTGGTCCGCAGGTTCCCAAACTTGGTCGGTGGAGAATGTGAGCCATTCTCTCCTTGGGCTTTCTCCGTCCTGCTCGGACGTTAATGGAGTACACCCCTCCTAGTCTGCCCGTGAGTGACGGTTTTTATCTCTGTAAAAAAAAAAAAAAAAAAAAAAAAAAAAAAAATAATAAAAATAAAATAAATACACACATTACATATACAAATATAATAACCAAGGCATCATTAACAATATTTCATCACTAGCAACTATTATCAATAATATTCTTATACCATAATTAATAATTTTTTACATCACTAACACAAAACACTTATTATCAATAACATTAAACAACACTATTAATAACTAACACTATTATCACTATCACTGTTAGCACTAATTATCATTATTATTACAGATTATATTAGAACACATATGTTTGGGGGCGTCAGCTGCAGGTATTTTAATACGTTAATAAACCGCTGTGCAAGTGAAGAAGAAAAACTATAGGATGTTCGAGCCAAAAGCCTTTTTAATCGAGATCCATTTGAAGACTAAGCTATTCTGGTTCAGGGTTGTTACAAAACTTCTATGAAATGATATACAGAATTATCCAATATCAAGCAAAAGAATCCAATTTTGTCATAATTATATTTTTTCAAAAGAACACATAACAATAAACATTTGTTACTTCACGGTTTTTAAAATTTGAGGTTGATTAATATTAATTTTTCTTCATTTTTAAAATATTTTCAAATTAATGTTGCGAAAATATATTAAATCGATTATTTTTCAAAGGGTCTTCTGTCTTGAAAGTTGATTATTTATTTCCAAGCTCAACAACTTCATTTATTCTTCATTCCAATCTTCGAGATAACATTTTACGCCTCTTCAGATTCTTCTATTTCCAGAGTTTTCCTCTCTTTTCTTTCTTTCCTTCTAGTTGTAAACACATCTTGACCCAACGACACCAGAATAATAATTTTACTTTTATTATTATTTTATTTTGTTTTAATACTTTTTATTTTTATTATTTTTATTCTTTTTATTTTATTTTTATTATTTTACTTTTATTATTATTTTATTTTGTTTTAATACTTTTTATTTTTCTTTTATTCTTTTTATTTTTATTTTTATTATTTTACTTATTATATTTTATGTTATTATTTTTATTATTATACTTAGTGTATTACTTCATGCCTATTGTTATATATTTTAGAACACACACACACACACACACACACCACACTTACACTTATACACACATTCACTATGACAATCTTATACCATCATCATTCACTATGCCACTTATCATTTACCCATAGACCCACTACATTTTAACACTTATACACACACACAATTTACTTACACAATTACTTACACTCAACAGATTACTTACACTCACACACAGATTTACTTACACACACCAACACACACAAATTTACTTACACACACAGATTTACTTACACTCATACAAGATTTACTACACTCCACCACACAGAATTACTTATACCACACATACAATTTACTTACACACACCAATTTACTTACACACACAGATTTACTTACCAGTCACACACACAGATTACTTACACACACACACACACGCACACTCACTTACACACCCAACACACACACGCACACCGTCACTACCCACACCCACACACGCACATTCACTACACACTAAACGTATAATTATGGTAAAACCCTTTATGTTTAATTAAACACGTACATTATATACTCATTCAAATATAACTCAAAATTATTCAAAAAAGTTTCTTAAAACTTCTATAATAAATCAATCATTATCTTTGAACAAAGGAATTATTATATTAACTGTTAATACCTTTTTGTTTTATAAAATTATATTATAACCCCAAAAAAAATGTTTTAAAATAATTTAGTAAAATTTATTGAAAATTATTAAAAACATATATTTACGTACCTTAAAGCAATAAAATCAGTAAATCAGATAAAGTCAGCCCCTAGCACACCTCTACACCAAGCTATTGCCACGTTTTGTTCGTTTATAGAGCACAATCCTTACGATGTAAATAAGTATTATTTATATCAAAATAAGTTCTTCTCTGCTAACTAACATGTATTTTATTAAAATCATTCTAAGTTTTTATTAAAAATAACAATTATTCACTTACATTTTATATTATTCATTCAAGATTAACTAAAAATATTTCAAATTTTTAAATAATTTGATTTCTTTATTATTATCCATGTACATTTGACAATCCAACACGGAAAAACACAACAACCCGCACTCGTTACAATACGAAACTGACCTCTCTCTGTAAAATGCGTTGAAATAACTACGTTAGCCCTATAATTTTAGATAATCCGTTTTGTACCCCGGCGATTTACTCCTAATACCAGGTCCAAAATACTATTTCAAACTACCTTTTCTGTAAAATTGCGTCAATAACTACTTTAGGCCTAAAATTAGGCCTAAATTTAGATAAACCGTTTGTAATCCGGGGCGATTTAAGCCTAATACCAGTCAAAAGGTAATTCCAGTATAGAAGAATCGAGAATTCAATGTATTATTTATAAATATATTTCAACAACTGAAACATCTGGATCGTAAGATCTTGATCAGCGTAAGAAGCGAAATGTCTTACCTTCTTGTGAGTGACGGATAATCCTTAATCTACTATTATGACCTCGTATATGTGATTGGTTCGAGAATTATTTTATCGCTTTTGGTTTTAAGGTATGAAAAAACATTTTTTCATATCCTGAGCCCTACCCCTGATTGGATGAAAATTATATTTGTGAGCAGTCGATGTTTAATCCAAAACTCAATTTTAAAATCATACTCGTTTGGCTGTTAAGAGCACAAGTTCTCTGATTTTGTAATAACAAAAGTGTTCTATTTTCACTAAGTGTATATCATGTTTCACCTAAACAGGTATACCTCAAAACAAGACATTGTCCAATGGAAATCAAAGATCCCGGAAGTAGAGTTTCATTCTTATATAAAAGATAAGCCCGATGGATCTGAATTTTTCAAGTGTGCTACCCATCCACCATGTTATAATACCAAGCGTATATTTCGTGAGTCCAGATGAATTACTTTGTTTATGTAATCACACTGAAGAGTGCTCTACAGAATACTAAACCCAAGCTCAGCTTTAAAACTGGACCGAAACCCAGTTATTAGCGCTGTGCGAAGAAACCACATAAGCAACTACTCTCCCCCATCATTTGTTATAAACATCAAAACATAATCACTTTGGAAGTTAGATTATGGGAAATTAAATTGAAACAACCTATTTGAACCTACATCATTTGGATCTACATTTCAGCCTAGCGCAAGATAATATATGCTAGATTACTAGGCGAAGTTAATCGCAACTGAAAAGACATATTTTATCTATATACGTAACCTTAATTCATGCTACATGTATACCAAGAATACTACGCCATTTTAAGAAAACCCGATCATGATCCTGCGCACATCATCGATCGCTTATCCTAATTCTATATACGTACAAAAAATTACCATTATATCATACTTCAGAAAACAATTGGCAGAAATGTAATATTATATGCAGGTGACCCAGAATTAAATAACTATGATATCGTGAGCGGGAACTCTTTACGTTATGTTTAACTGAAGTATTACTGAAAAACACGAACAACATCATAATGATATAACATGATTGGCATATTTTTGCAAAATTTAAAAATTTAATATTACAGCGAAGAGACATAACAGTAAAGTGGAATCTATTAAAATTTCTGAAACATAGAATCCTTATTTCAATATTTCGTTATCACTGGTCAATTAAAGGTAACATTTTATCATAAATCAGTTATCCTATATATATATATATATATATACATATATATATATATATATATAGATATATATATAAATATATAATATAATATATATATATATATATATAGTAATTATATATACGTATATATATATATATATACTATATAATTAAAATAATTAATGTAAGATAATGATTATTAAATTCTAATTATATATAAAGTTTTTATTATACTCTTATTTTACTTTCAAATAAAATATTACATGTATTTTAAGAGTTAAATAAACAAACTTGGGCCTCAGGATATGAAAAAAAACATTCTTTCCATACGAAATATGCAAAGAAAAGCGATAAAATAATTCTCGACCAATCACTACTAGGTCATATAGAGATAAGCATTTACTCCGTCCACTCACAAAAAAGGTAAACATTTCCTTCTACCGATCAAAGGATCTTACCGATCCAGCATGTTTCAGTTTAAATATATTTATAAAATAATAACATTGATTTCTCGATCTTGTATAACTGAATTACTTTTACCCTGGATTAGCTTAAATCCGCCGTGTACAAAAACGTTATCCTAAATTTACCTAAATTTAGGCCTAACTTAGTTATTGCACCACATTTTACAAAAAAAAGGTCAGTTTGAAATATATTTTGACCTGGATTAGGCCTAAATCGCCCCGTGGTACAAAAAGGATTTATTCCTAAATAGGGCT
Organism: Trachelipus rathkii; assembly: GCA_015478945.1. Taxonomy (NCBI): domain Eukaryota; kingdom Metazoa; phylum Arthropoda; class Malacostraca; order Isopoda; family Trachelipodidae; genus Trachelipus; species Trachelipus rathkii. Next base: position 15,286 of record JABUQX010065682.1, on the reverse strand, counting down.
AAAGTAGTTATTTCAACCCATTTTACCAGAGAGAGGTCAGTTTCGTATCTGTAACGAGTGCGGTTTGTTGTGTTTCTCGTGATGGATTTCAATGTACATAGATAATAATAAAGAAAATCAAATATTTAAAAAACTTAAATATTTTTAGTTAACATCACGAATAATAAAATGTAAGTGAATTAATGTTATTTTTAAAATAAAAACTAAGAAATGATTCAAACATTTTGACAAATTCATGAGAAGTAACTTATTTTTTTTTTTATACTTATACATAGCTAAAGATATGTAAAGCAGTAAGTCAAAAGAACAAAACGTGGCATAGCTTGGTGTAAAGGGTTGCTAGGGGCTGATTACTGATTTATTGCTTAAGGTACGTAAAATATGTTTTAATAAAATTTCATAAATTTTACTAAAATATTTAAAAAAACTTGTTTTTTTATAAATTATAAACAAAAACAGATTAACTAGTAATTGTATTCTCTTTCTTTCAAAAGATCAATATGTTTCGTTCATAGAAGTTTTAAGAAACTTTGAAAGTAATTTATTTATATTTAACGAAAATAAATGGCTGGGGTTTAATTAAACGAACATAACAATTTTTAATAAATATACGTAATATGTGTAAGTGAATGTGCGTTGCTGGGGTAAGTTGAGTGTGCGTACATTGGTGTGGGTGTGTAAGTGATGTGCGTGGTGGTGTGTTAAGTTAAATCTGTGTGGACTTAAGTAAGCTGTTGTGTAAGTTAAAAATCTTGTGTGTAAGTAAATCTGTAATGTTTGTATAAGTAAAATCTGGTGTTTGAGAGTAAAGTAATAATCTGGTTGAGTGTAAGTAAATCTGTGTGTAATACATGTGTTTGGGTGTGTGTGTGTGTAAAGTAAATCTGTGTTGAGTGTAAGTAAATCGCGTGTGAGTTAAGTAAATCGTTAAGTAAATTGTGTGTGTGTATAAGTGAAAATGTAAGTTCTATGGTTAAATGTAAGTGGCATAGTTGAATGATTGTTATAAAGTTCATAGGAATGTGTTGTATAAGTTAAGTGTTGTGTTGTGTGTGTGTTTCTAAAATAAATAATAACAATAGGCATGAAGTAAAATAACACTAAGTATAATAATAAAATAATTAAAAATAAAATAAATAATAAAAGAGTTAACAATAATAAAAATAAAAATAAAAAGAATAAAAAAGAATAAAAATAAAAAAAAAAAAAAAAAAATTAAAATTATCATAAAATTAATATAAAAAGAATTAAAATTAAAGAATATACATAGAAAAAAAATAACAAAACAATTTAAACAAAATAAATATAATAATAAAATAAAATAATTAAAAATAAAAGTAAAAAGAATCAAAAAAATAAAAATAAAAAGTTTTAAGACAAAATAAAATAATAATAAAAGTAAAAATAATTAAGTCGATTATATGAATACAGAATAAAAAATTAAAAAGTATAATTGCAGTTAATTATTACCACCATAATAAAATAAATTTTTAATTACAATGAATAAGAGTAATAAAATTAGCAGTTTTAAAATAAAAAATAAGAAAAATCATAATCAACAAAAATATATGAGTTAAAACAGTAAAACAGAAAGTTAAAACAGTAAAAGCAGTAAAAGCTTAAAACAGTAAAGCAGAAAGTTAAACAGAAAAGCAGAAAGTAAGCAGTTAAAGCAGGAAAGTTAAAGCAGCTAAAACCACGATTAAAGCAGTAAAGCCATAAAAACCATAAGCATACTAATCCCTTAAGTAACACCTCTATTGATTTATCGATTTACTGCTTTAAGGTAGTTAATTTTAATAAATAATATGAATAAACAGCAGTAAAACATTACGAGTTAAACCAGTTAAAGCAGAAAAGTTAAAACATAAAGCAGAAATTAAAGCAAGTAAAAGCAGAAAGTTAAACAAAAGCAGAAAAGTAAAGCGCAAGTAAAACAAAGGTTAAAGCAGTAAAACAGTTAAAAACAAAAGCATACTAATCCCCCCCTAGTTGTTAGGTAACACCCTATTGATTTACTGATTACCTGCTTTAAGTATGTGATGTTAATGTTTTTATAAAATTTCGTCTACAATTGTAGTTAAAATAAATGATTTTATATCAGGCACTCTGGCTTTTTCTCTTACATACAATTTTAAAAAAATAATAAATTAAAAAGTATTAAGTAAAAAGTATATAAGTCAAAAATAATTTTAATATAATATATGTGTAAAATAATAGGTCTGTAATGAGTTATCAGGTTTTATGCTGCACGAAAATGTTTTTAATTTAAAAATGTTAAGTATGAAAATAAAAAAGAATGACTCATAGTATATATGAAAGAAATTAATTGATTCGATAAAACGTATGAAAATAAAAATATGCAATGACTCAAATATATAGATAATTTTATAACTTTTCAATATTGCGCATGCGGGCCGCACGCGACTCGGCGTACGCGAAATTTCGCCTGCGCACTCGCGGCGGAACGGGTACGCGGATGCGGAAATATTGCGCTGCGGGCGCTCGCGGCGGCGGAAGCGCGGTCGCACCGCGGTGCGGTTTCTGATCTTTCCCACGCGAGGCGCATCGCGCCCTGGTGATAGCTTATGAACTAGGAAGGCATAAAGATTAACTCTGTTCTTTAATGTAGGTAGAAAAGCCTTCAAAGATGATTTCATCAAAGATGAATCATCACTATAGGTGGTTTCAAAGATGACTTCTTCAAAGACAACTCATCAAAGAGGCATCAAAGTTAGGCATCAAAGTTGAGGCAATTATGTTGAGCATCAAAGTTGAGGCATTCAAAGTTGAGCATCAAAGTTGAGGCATCAAAGTTAAGGCATTAAATTGAGATTCGAGTGTGTGAGTGTAAGTGTAAGTGTATCTGTGTGCTGGTGTGAATGTAATGTATATTTTAATGTAAGGCATTTTTGTAAGTGTCATAGTGAAATGTGTGTATACGTACATATGAATTAGTATAATGTTAAGTGTAAGTTAAATCTGGGTGTAATAGTTAAAACATGTGTGTAAGTAAATCTTATGTAAGTAAATCTGTGGATAAGTAAATCTGTGTGTAAGTAAATTGGTGTGTAGTGTGTGTGTGTGTGTGTCATGTGTGTGTGTGTGGTGGTGGGTTGTGTGTGTGTGTAGTGTTCAAAGTTTAGGATAAATCCATACATGCGTTCAAGTTAAAATAGATAAGATGTGACGGGTGGGCCACGATTGGGCAAAAAACAGATGATGGGCCAAAAAGACCCATTGGTATCTGAAATAAACCAAATATCATGTTCAAAACAAGGTTAAACCATCAAAAAGGCTAAGCCCCCTAAAGACAGGACAAAAAATAATTACCGTGGGTCAAAATTGACCCATGAAGGACCAAAAAATTAACGTGGTCAAAATTGACCCATGGATCGTCAAGCTTGGAGCAAAGGGAAAACCAAAAAAAAGGTTAAACATCAAAAAATACGCTAAACCCCTAAATGAAAATCAAAAATTACCGTGGCCAAAAATTGACAAAGGCTGGTCGAAAAAAAATTAGGGGAGGCAAAATAGGGGCAATAGAAAAACGGTGCTACGCAACCCGTTTGCGCAACCCTTCTTTCGAAGGGTTGCAAAAATAGGGTTGCCGAAAAATTAAAGATGGCCAAAAAATTAGGGTGGCCAAAAAATCAGGGCGCAACAAAATTAGGGCTGCCAAAAATTAGGCTCGCCAAAAAATGTCAATGTAAAAAAGGTCAAGGTAAAAAAAATCCCAAGGTCAAAAAAGTCAAGTCAAAAAAGATAAGGTAAAAAAGGTTCAAGTCATAAAGTCAAGTAAGTCAAGGTCATAGGTTTCACTCAACGTCAAGTTCAGTCAAGTCAGGCCAAAGAGGTCTAGGAGGGTCAATGTCAAAGGTCGGTAAGCTTCACGTAGTGGTCAAGGTGTATAGCTCACGTAGGTGGGTCAAGGTCAAGGTCGGTATAGCTTTCAGTAGGTGTCTAAGACCAAGGTTCACGCGGGCGAAACGCGACGGTTAAAACAGGTTTAAAACATCACAAAAGGCTATGCCCCTAAAAGGAACACATTCAAAAATTACCGTGCGGCAAAAATACCCATGCCAAAAAACATCTAGGGTGTAAAATAGGGGGCAATACGTACAATGGAGGCTTGCAACCGTTCCGCGCAACCCTTCTTCGAAGGTTGCCAAAAATTAGGGTGCAAAAATTAGGTGCCCAAAAAATAGGGGGGTTTTTTGGTGGGTTTTTGGGTGGGGGTTTTTGTTTTGTTTTTTTCTTTGTTTTTGTTTTTTTTTTGATTGTGTTTTTTTTTGGGTGGGTTTTGGGTGGCGTTTTTCGTCTCCATATCACCCCCTACTACGGTTAGGTTTGCCCCAGAAATTTTGCTAAATTCTACGATATTCATACGTCAAAGATGTTATACTCGACACGATACACTTGATGAAGATTGTGTCAATTCATAGTTCAAAGATGTTGGTATCTTTAATGATTGGTCACTTTGTTTACAGGGACTTGTTAAAATACGCTTGACCTGTTCGTAATATGCTCGAAAATAGGAAACATATCGATATTTAAACATTTAAGCTACTTACCTTCTATAAGTAGGGAAATTCAGGATTAGCTGATTATTCATACTCAAGGTATTGTAGGTTTGCATCTGACATATTATTCTTAGTTACGTATGATATTGCACTTTTCGATCAGGAAATGTTAGTTTACTGCATATATAAAAGAACTTATTTTTAGTATGTTTATCCAAAATGATGCTCGAAATATGACTTGAATCAATAGTTATAGAGCATCAGGTGGTGATGGTAGTGGGATCGCATGATATGTGTTATTTACTGATTTACGATGTACTGTTTTTAAAACATAAACTATTTACGTTTTACTTAATTTATCCAAAAACTGTTATTATTATGTCAGGATAAAATTGTTATTTTTGTTATGTTTGGTATTAAAACTTGTTATGTTTCAATTACTTCGCTGGGATATGATATTTAGACGAAGTTTATGATGAAATTTTTTGTTAAAAATACGAAGTTGATGTAAAACATTTTTTAGTTCGCTTTATATTCTTTGTCAGTATGATGATTAGACAGGTTTATGCTAACTTTTGTTAAATATTATGATGTTAATGTAAATATTAACATTGATATGTAAATTATGCTTAAAAAGTGTGAATCAGGTACGTTTGTTGATGTGTTAGCTCTATTGCGTGTTAAGTGCGAAAGTTTTTAATGTTTGATGGTTATTCTACGTATGTGCCGCTTATTTGTCGTTGCTACATCATATCTGTAGTTCAGTTATGTTATGTAGCTTTATAATGTGGAATATTTTACTTCAGCATACCGTTACTGCTCTGATGATTAATAAACAAGGTTATATAAATCTTCAATATACTGTGTCAATGTTAAAATAACTTAAATAGTTAAGATAGTTTGGTAAAAGTATGAAAGTTACGTTTTGCTATGGCAATGTCAGTACTTTTACAGTTTAAGTTGGAACTTTGTTTTAATTTAACAGTTATTCGGTGCTTATAGTTGTGTAGATATCCGTTGTACATTATTTTGCTTAAGCTTTGGTAATGCTAAATGTTAGCTTTTATAATGTGAAAAACAATGTTACGGTAGGCATATATTCGTTGGTTAATATCTCAAAGAACTTATCTCTGTACTATGTATATTGTTGTTGTTGTTGTTGTTGTTGTTGTTAGTTGTTGTGTGTTTGTTGTTTGTTGTGCGGACGAGAATATATATACCCTTTTAAACTGTATATGGTCAGTTCGTACTATATCTTGGTTTACCTTTCTTATGATTGTTGAAAAGAAAGAATCTCATTACATTTAAGGATGTTTATACACTATTTTCTTTCAGTAGGATAGTTTTCGCTGTGTTGATACGATGACATCTCACCGCATTCTCTACGCTGATGTTTTATATCTTCACGAGAGTTTCGTCTATCCCAATGATGTGTCATTGTATATTTAATCGTAAAACCCGATTACTGCTACATTGCTTGTTATTCCGGGCCAGAGGGCAAATATTAATTAAGTAATTGCATCACATTTAGCCGAAATATTAAAGCATAAATCATTTCATTTTAGAGTTGGATTCTTCTGAAAGAGCGGAGTCTAAAAAGAGAAAGTTCTTAAAAAACTTTACCTATTCGTCTTTACTCTTAGTATTATGTATGTTTAGGGTATGTTATGAACACATTTTTTGAAATAAGTTTACTTGTCAATTGTAAGATAAACGTTAATATGTTAAGATATGCTGGAAAAAGTATGAACAGGTAACGTTTTGTATGGTAAATGTTAATTACTTTACAGTTGTTAAGTGAGGAAACTTCGTTAATATTGTTAACAGTATTATTAGGACGTAAGATTGTTAGTTTTCGTTGTACATTATTATATCCTATCTTCATCTGAGCATGTTTAGCTTTATAATGTGAAACATTTTTATGTTAGCATATATTCACTGATTAGATATAAAGAAACTCGCAAACCTTTGTTATATGTTAACAGTTATTCTTTATTAAGTTGTGTTAAGTTGTCTTTGACATTATTTTCTTAGTTCAGTTACGCTATGTTAGCTTTATGGATATGGAAACTTTATTACATTATAGTTTCATTTATCAGTATAATTAACCAATGTGTGATAAATTTTTAGTAAATGTTACATTTCAGTGTAAAGTTAAACGTTAATATGTAGAAATATGTCTTGAAAAAAAAGTAAGATTAGGTTATCCGCTTTGCCATACCATGTTAGTGCTTTAACAGGTGTTTAATCGTGGAAACTTTGTTATATGTTAACGTTTATTCGTGGTTAAGGTGTGATAGGTTTTCGTTGTTGTTAACATTATTTTCTTAGGTCAGTTGATCTTTGTTAGCTTTATTAATGTTGAAACACTTTGTTAAGTTAGAGTATACTCTTGGTCTGTATATAATTACAAGTTATGACAAATTTTTGTTAGAAATTACTATGTTAATGTAAAAATATCAGGATTAATTACAAGCAAATTTCTTCTTTGTATCTATGTTAGTTCTTCACACTGCTAAGTGTGGAACTTTGTTAATGTTACTGCTTATTCATGTTAATATGTTTAAGTTTGTCGTATGGCTATTATTCATATACAGATGATGGTAACGAATCTTATTAATGTGAAAAAATTTGTACGTTAGAGTATACTCATTGATTCTGTATGATAATTACCAATGTTGTGAAATTACTATGTTAAATATTACAGCTAATATAAATAACAAACGATAGTGTTATGACAAAGTGTGAATAGGTGCGTCTTTTGTATTGCTATCTAGTGATGTCTTTACTGTTTTAATGGAAACTTTTGTTAGTATCGTATTACCCGTTTTCATGTTTAAGATGTGGGTTAGTGTTGTCGTTACGGTTATATTCATAGTTTCAATGATACTAATAAGCTTATTAAGTGAACTATGTTACGTCAACATGAATTGATTATGTTTGTATAAAGAACTTGATTTTATGTTGTTATGTTTTTATCCAAAAATCATACTCGAAATGTGACTTGAATCAATTAGATGTCAATAGATCGGAGTGGAAAATAATGAGAGGGGGATGGATGGATTGGTTTGATTTACTTATTTACCTCTTTAGGGTATGTAAACGTTTCAATTTTAGTAAAAAAATGACCTTAATCATAGATCAATAGATCAATTTCACGGAGGTTGGATAGTGTTTGATTTAGTGATTTACCCTTTAGGGTAGTAAAACGTACAATTTTAGGAAAAAATTATCTTAATTCAAATAGTCAATAGATCACGAGGGACGGACAGGAGGTGCGGATGTGTGGATGTAGTTTGATTTATCTGATTTTAACTGCTTGTACTTGTAAAAACGAATTTGTAATTAAAAACAAAAAGAATAAGAATTTATTTTATTTATTATTTATTTATTTATTTAATTTTTTTCCTTAATTTGTTCTGAAACCATATTTTCGAAATCTACAGATCCAATATCATATATAAAGACACCAACCTTGTTGTTATTTTACGAATGTTTATTAACTACAGCATCGCACCGCGCTCCAGCACCGGGCCACTACCAACTCTAATCCTTCCCTACTCGTCCTTCTTCATTCTTCTTCCTTCCTCATCCCTCCTTCCTCTCTCTCCTTTCTTTCTTCTTTCTTCCTCCTCTGTTTTGCATTCCATGCATTTCTTTCTCTTTCAACTGGGACCCCCCTCTGGTGGGTCCTGACTTCCAAAGCCGAATCCAACTCAAACTCCGTCTCATATTTGATCGGCAATTTTTTCAATTCAGCTCTCTACGATCAATTTTGATGTTTTAAAGGGTGAACTCCCCATTATGGACCCCTCCTTCCTAACTCCTCCTCCGACGAGATTACGTCATCAATAATAGCTCACATCCAAATTGTAGCCCGATACGATAGCCTGAAACATGGTTTCAGGACGAATTTGACCTGGGCGCTAAGGGGGCACAACCCCTTAGGGGTGACCTATGGTTACCAAAACTCGCCTGGAATCAGTTTTATCACCTACATAGAACATATACCAAGTTGAAAGCGATACGTTAACTCTAACCCATGTAGATATATACAGACTCAGAACCGGATGCGAGAAGAAACCCGTCCAAATATATTGATGCGTAAAAAAAAAAAAAAACCGATCCCTACAGGGATCGTTTTCGACTCAGATCGATTAATAATAATAATATGTGTATTCTAACTATAAAATTCTCATACAAGTCTCCGAACGAGATACTCATCACGCTCAGCCTAAACTCTCGTTAGGCTTAACTCAATCCCGGGTTTGGAAAGCCAAAAGGGTATAAAGGCGTATCGTACGGCTACGCTCTCGGGAGACCCCTCTATATACATCCTACAGGCTTGAAATTTACACGGATTCGAAGCTATCCCAACATACATTATATTTCCAAGTTTAAAGCAAATACTCTTATACTTTTTGAGAAAAAGTTGTGGGCCGGACGGTGCATCACTACTATATATATATATATATATAATATATATATATATATATATATATATATATATATATTATATAATTATATATAATAATATATATACTAATATTATAATATATTAATATATATATATTATATATATAATATAAATATAAATATATAATATATATTATATATATATATATAATATATAGTATATATATATATAATTATATATTATATATAATATATAATAGTATATATATATATATAATATATATATATATATAATATATATATATATATTGAAATTGTAATAAACAACGAAATCGTGCTTCGTGACACAATTTTTCATTTCCTGTAGTTATTAAGGGCAACGTTTTTATTACACTTGTTAAACTTGAGTCACTTAAATATATAATATATATAATATAGATATATATACTTATATATATCATACTATATAATATATATATTAATATATAATATATATATATATATATATATATATATATATAATATATATATATATATATCTTATATATATAATATATCATAATATATTATATAGATATATATCGTTTATATTATTATATATATAACTATATAATAAAAAACGATATAAGATAAAAGTTAATTAGCAATATTATCTAACTTAAGTTATATTATTAGCTTATCTACATCATATATATATATATATATACATATCTATATATATATATCATATAGAATATAAATATATCTAATATATATTATAATATAAGTTACTTACGTTTTTATATGCTTAATTTGAAAGTGCCATTTTTCTTGATTAACATAAATAAAGCTCGTTGGTAGAATGCACTGGTTTATTTTTTAAAGAAGATTTTCGTTAAAATAGATATTAAAGCTAAGCTGGAAATAATATGTTATGCTGCCCTACTTACTGTGTCTAGGTCCAACTTCGCCGTCCCACGCAATTCACCCATTTATCCCCACCTAAAAATATGACATATAATTCTTCATTTCAGACCAATTTCGTAGAATAAAAGAAGAACTGTAGCTTTTACTTACCTCTTAAACGTCTCGCTTTTCGGTGTTTTCTGTTCCGTAGTCATTTTTTCAAATATGTTCAGCTTTTGAAAAAATGTATTACATTTTCTCGAATCAAACTCCTGCAAATGTTTCAGAATGACTTCAACTTGAAATACCTATCAATTAGAGGGTCTATTTATTCTACCAAAATGCTCTGCAAATAGGTTTTTCCTTTTTTTTTTGAAATTTTGTGCTCATGCAATTCGAATTTCAAATTACCTACTTTTTGATCTTTTAAAATTGAAAAAGTGCGATAATTTTTTGCCTATAATCATCCGAGCTTCTTATTACTTAACTAATAAAAATTTTCAGAGCAATATGTAAGTGGAAGAGACGCACAATGCACATTCTTTTCATATTTTAATAAGTACTGCGTATACTGTCAGTAGTTTTGGATTATCCTTGCTCAACAGACATGCATATTCCTATTACACCATTTTATTTTACAGAGAATTTCATAGGACCATTTTTATATTATATCTATAGTATATATGAGTAACCTCTAAATAAACCATCGCGGTCATTCGCCCGGACTCGCACATATATCTCTCCGAAAACATTAGTGAATGCTTCTCCTCCACTATATAGTGTTAATCGTATATCTCATTCCCATCTCCTCTCTCTCCCCTCTATAACTATTCTTTATTATCCCTTTCATCCACTCCTTCTCGGTAATATATCATAGTGATGTGATCGGAAATAAAAAAAGCTAGTATAGAGTAAGAAAACAAAATTTTAGTCAACAAATTTACCAACTTTATACAACCAAAAAATTCTTCTTCTTGTAATAAATATTCTGACTCAGAATCACCAATCCAAACATCAAATTGTCAGAGAACTTTATATAGTAAGTACAACAACCGAGAGATGAGCGATAATATACATTATATTTTAAGAATGGTTTAGAGATAAAACCTATCTAGACCTGAATATACTACAGACAAAGAAAAGAAAGTAATTTAAATGTCTAAAACATGGTAGAAACTGATCTTTCTATCTTTCAGAAACAGACAGAAGAATAAATAATGATGAAATCGATAATAACTTCCATCTATTACTTATTCCATCGAAGAGAAAATTGAAACGCATCACAGAGTAACACCATTAAGACATTTATCGTTAATTTATCACGAATAATTAATATTATAGATGAGACGCACAAACCAAAAAATCCGAATCTGACAAAATACTCAGTGCTGTTGTCTGCTCACATCTCCTCATAAAACGCATATTACACTTTCCTTATAACGTTCGGGACCAAAATTGGCTGCGACGGCCCGAGGCCAAATTTCAAAAGTCAAAAAAAAAATATTTCATGTGACTTTTGGGCTGAAAGGGAACGGACCCAAGGGCTGCGCAAGGAAGGTGACAACCAATGGGCGGTATAGGGCTTGAGAAGTGGACCACCTACCCACCCATCTATATAAAGGTGGGCATCGTTTGGAGGGCGGCAGAGGGTTACAAGAGACAGTCGATGTCCGCGGCCGAAAACAAAGAATTACCGCACAGGAGTTATAGACGCAAAAAATGTATAAAAAACATTAGGTTTTGAAAAAAAAAAATAAAAAAAAAAAAATGACTATAACACAGAACAGAAAACAGCGCCGAAAAAAACGATACGTTTAGTCACTGTACCCCAAGAGCTTGGCTAGCTGAAAAGGAAGTAAAATTATGCTTTATTGATTTCAACCTCCCCACAGTAGCTTCTAAGAGTTGAATAAGAAACCCCATCTCTGTCTGTAAGGGGAAGGCTGAGGAGCGAGCAAATTGGATTTTATGTCCATTTGTGCTAAATCTGATCATGCCTGCCTGAACAAATGAATGCCACTTACACACACCATTGCCTTCTTAAATTTTCTAAGGAGAGGCTGCAATTGTAGTACCCCCAGGGGCTTCGTGTTAAAGGAACAAATTGCACAAACTCCCCTCAATGCTTCACTCAAGAATAGTGTCTCCAAGGAATAAGATGACTACACGTTAAAAAAAAAAAAATTCCTCACAAAATTAGCTTTTTTTTAGATGCATAAGATTGATATAGATCTAGAGCACCGATGAATATGTTACTCGGAAACAAGTTCTATTTAATTATGCCTATAAGCATATATTAAAAAGTAAAGACAACGATGCATATATTTGTGAGGATTTTTTATTTACTTAAGCCAGTTCCCAACTTCTATATTTCTTCAATGTGAAAAGGAAGAAAATAGAGATATATATATCTCCCAACGATAATAGATAGAGGTGAATATAAGAAGTACTACTACCTACTGTCACCTCTTCTCTATGGGGAATATGAGTATAAATAATATTTTTATGATGTTATTCCGCTAGAGGTTGATATAACATCGATATTTGCTGTAGAATATTGTTTCTTTAAAGTTAAAATTGAAATTATTAAAAGAAAGCGTCACATTAAAACAAGTATTTTTCTAGAAAAGGAATATATAATTACATAAATTTGTTATTTTAAGCGTGAGGGTAAAAAGATTATCTTTTGTAATAAGATGAAAGTTCCACTCATTGTAAAAATGACGTTATTGTGCAAATAAGGAATTTACATAACTAACCAGAACTGGAAAATAAGAGGCTTATAACCGCGCATAAAAGCATCCTTTTTCTCAATTTACTTATGAATTATCCCGTGTTCAAAGAAGTTATTACATTTTTATACAACCGTGGTTCCTCTCTATCTCTCCTCTCTCTCTACTCTCTCTTTTCTCTCCCTCTTCTGTTCTGATATTCGGTCTCTCTCTCCTGCTCGTCTTATCCTCTCTTCCTCCTCTCTCTCTCTCGCTCTCTCCTCCCTCTCTCTACGTCGTCTCGTCACCTCCCCACCTTTGCTCTCTCTGTCTCTCTCTCACTTTCTCTCTTTGCCACCAAAAATACTTTGACAAACTCGATAAAACTCGGTCATTCGATAGAATTGACAGACTCAACATACTACCTTCCATGACTATGCTATTTGTAGATTTCCCAAGGTTCCTTGATGTTATATTGGATTAAACAATCAAATTAAAAATTTCTAAAATAGACTTCCACGTGACTTTCCTTTAGTGTTGAGACTATTAATTATATTAGTTGTAAAGAGTCACTGTTTACCCCATTATTTCAATTCTTTGTCGTTAACGATATTGGGGCGTAAATGTCAGTAGTTACCCCCACAGTGTGCTGAGTATCTCAGTTGGCTTCACCCGTCTTTACATCAACACGCGACCTGCTCCTTGTTGCAATATATAATTGCAAGTTCTCTATGTCTATTTACATGTAAGTCACTTCACTCCACATATTTTTATATTACTTTATATATTAATGGGTTCGGTTAACTTTTAAAATTAGCTTTTTCTATTTTATTTTTATGTAATATAATAATTTATATAATTATATAAATATAGTATCTCAGTAACCCCAGTTGCTTTTTCATTATAATATTCTGATATATATAATATAGTACACTATATGAAACCCATTAACCTCTTACTATAATTATACCAGGTATTATATATGTGCTTATACTATATATTTATAATAACGTGACCAGCTATATGAATAAGCGTTAGATTAGACTATGGAGCAGTTGCCAAGATACATGAAATATTATATATATATATATAAATTACTTATAATATATATAATAATATATATATAATATAGGTACTAAGAAAATATAATGCTATATATAGAAATGATGGTAATAGATAGGAGGAGTGAATGAAGTATACACCTAACATTAATTATTAATTTATCAGTAATAATGATTATAGTGAGTTATTTGTTAGATGTAGTGTATAATTTCAAGGTACTATGGTTATGAGAGATTATGCAATATAACTGATATTAGTCAAGGGGTGTTAAAAGGTAGGTAGGTATTAAATATTAAGTATAACGTATATATAAAGATTTAAAATAATTTATGTTGTGGCACTCTAACTGAAGGATTATACTTTCGAGTCTTTAAATTTTGTATCGCTGTTTCTTGTTCTTGAATTGGGGTTACGGACCCCATTTGCTTGTTCTTCATATTTATTGACCCTAGTTTCTGAGTTCTTATATGAAGCCACCGACCCCCAGCTGTCCTTATATTTCATTCTTGTTTTTTTTATATTGGGTCTCCCTGACCCTAGATGCTTTCTTTATATTGGGTACGTTTACCCCAGTTGCATTTTTTTCTTATATGGGGTTAGTACCCGGTCTGGTCTTTATATTGTACTGACCCCACTGCTTTCTTATATTGTAAGTTCTTGTTCTACAGGATCACTCACCCCATTTTTCTTTGAATAGATGAGGTTCAGCTTACCTCTATCTAGTTCGTTATGAATGGTCATCGTAAACACAACCCAGTGCTCAACAAGTTGTCTTGATTTAAATATTATTATTATATCTGTATATGAACAATAATAGGACATGATGGTCACAAACCCATACACTTACATATGCGGATAAGGGCGTTCACATTTTATAGACTTGGAAACCGCTTGGGTCATTATTTAGCTTAGCATTAATTGGGTTTCCAAGGTGAGTCTTATAGATGTTGGAAATAATGAATCAAAAGGTATGTTGATTCCAACCCTGGCAACCCAGCTTTTTTATTATGTTTGTTGTTTGAAACTAACCATGAAAGGTAATATATATTAGATATATATCATATAAGTGTTAAGGATTCTATTAGGAAATTAATATATAGTAAGTAGACGATAGTCTGCTAGAATAAGAGAATAATCTAGAAGTTACAATATGGTATCATTCAGTATATAAGGACTAATAATCTAATGAGGGGGGGTATATATACTATATAATATAGATAACTGTATAATATTGATAGAAAATGATAATAAATGAAATATAAAACTATATAGAGAATTGTTATGTGATTGAGTGATAAAAGAGTATAAATAGTAGAGTAATATATGATGAGAATAATAATGAAAGTAGCGTTAGCGAATGGCTTTGTCACTGGTGCCACACCAGCTATGCAGCAATCGTATTTCGGCTTGAAAGATTTTATATTGGTTGCGTTTATTAAGGTCTCCGTAAAGAAATGTTGTGCCTTGTGTTATAGGTCCCTTATTGTGAATGGTGTTGGTTATATTGACCGGCTGAAGACCGAAGAAAAATCGGATTGAATTCAGAAAAAAGAAATGCTGCTCTGGAGGAAAAATCATGAGTTTGGCAGAGCCGAAAAGAAAAACATGGAAAATAGCGATTGAAATGCGCTTGGTGAGGTTAGGTCGGTACCCCATTGCTGTCCATATCTCTTTCTGGCATGTCTCTTT
>JABUQX010065681.1:0-10781 GCA_015478945.1 Trachelipus rathkii | reverse complement strand
GTCTGGTAACAGCTGAAATGGTTGTCATTAAAATCTTTCCCAATGATTTAACAGGTTAACAAATTGATACGGGATATAACTTGATATTAATTTTTTCGCAATTGTTGTCGAAAGGTGAGAATGGGGCAGGTGTATATTTAGCTGATTAATGCTGTGTATGAATTGTTAATAATATTTTGAAGACTTGGATATCATAATGAAGCTTATCTCTGTTCTATCCATCGTGACATTGAAATATATGATATATATATAATATATAATAATATATATATTATATATTATATATATATATATATATATATATATATATATATATATATATATATATATATATATATAATATATGCAAAGGATCTGATTGGCTTTAAAATAGGAAGACGTTGTGGTGGAGGTTTTTGCAGCTCAAAATGTAGGAGATCCAGCTTCTTCCAGGATTGCGAGCTTCCTCTGGGATCAACAGTGTTTGTTTCGTTACCTACATCACAAAATCAGTTGTTTGTTTGTTACCTACATTTCAAGTATTTAGGTTGGAAAATTTAAGCATATATTGGAGGGAGAGTTACGATATTATGTTTTAAAAAAATGTAATCATATATATATTATATATAAATATATATATATATATATATATATTATATATATATATATATATATATATATATTATATATATTATATATATATATATATATATATATTATATATATATATATATATTTAGATTGGAAGTTTTGTAGCGACATATATAGTAATTTTGCTGCAGTTCAGAATGAGCGATGATATGATGGATCAAGAATCCGAAAGCGGTTCAAATTTAGCAGTTAACAACAGCACTCTCTAAACATTTTAATAAGCAAATTTTGTCATTGTTAAAAACTTTTATCATCTTAAATGTGTTGTAGTTCAAAATGTTTATTAGTAATATTTTTCAATAAATACACTTTTTTCAATATCCACACATGTCTTTTATTCCTACTGTCAATTATATTATTATATATCTTAATGTATCAAGTATCTTAATAAAGGAAATTATTGCGGTTTATGTATATTTTGACTTGCTCGGATTGAACGTAACTAGAATATGTATGTGAGTCAAATAAAAATAATAATAATAATATTCTCTCAAAACCATGGTGATGGTTTTGATGGTTTTATTATTAGAAAAGGAGAAATAAAAAGGTTTGGTTGAATAATATTTATTGAAATTGAGAAAAAAGAAATCAGGATAAATGTTACTCTCGGGATATTTGAGAATGATATTACTACATGCAGGAGATTAAAGGTGATTTGAAATAAAAAAAAAATAATTTTATGAATTCAAATCAAGTTTATAAGTGAGCGTAGTGAGTACATATTTGCTACAGTTACAATGCACTAAAGAAATAAAAGCTTTAAGTGTTAAAATGAAAATTTTTGAGAGGGTCTTCTTATCAATGCCGTTGATTGTAAATGTAAAAAAAAAAAGAGTTTAAGCCCCCCCCCCCCCCCCCCATCCCAGCTTACATCCCTGAGCTTGTCGGTGCAGTTGCACAACGGTGAGATATCAATTGTGGAAAGACCTCGATACGATGATGTGGTCAACTTATACAGCCGTTGTTCAACCTCCTCCCGATCCTGGTCTCCTAGTGTATTCACCAATTTTCAGAAATCTTCGGCAAGCATGACAAACAGCTGGACGGCCTAAATTGCACTGTCTTGCCACAACAAGTGCAAAGAAGAGGAATAGCTTGAGAAACCAGATGGAAGCAGTTATCGTGGCACGGTTAAGAAGGGGGAACACAAGTTATTATATATAAGACTAATTTTCTTTCCCTATCATCCTCTTTTCTTTCTTGAAACCAAAACTTCCACTTTTAAATTCGCTTCGTCACTTCCCATTCTTATCATTATCAACGTATGGAAAGTCAAACGGTACACTATGGTAATACCTTTAAAATGGCCCCATTCTAACGGCACTGAAATGAACTTCAAACCACATGTTACTTTTATGTAATATAGCATATCTTAAAATGGTTAGAGTTATTCAAAGTGAAATATGTGGAGTGGGTCGATTTTGTTTTCGTGCTAGTGTAATAAATAAACTTTTAGTTTAAGGAAATACAAAAGTCTTCAAATGCAAATATTTTATTTTCAAAAAAAATTCAGAAAATTATATACAGTATATTATATATATATCATATATATAATATATTATATATTATATATATATATTATATAAATATATATAATATATATATATATATAGAAGAAATAATTAATATAGATATATATATGAGTATAGGTATAATAAGACTTAGAGTAAGTGAAATTATAAATATAAATAGATATACAATTAAATTAAAACATAGTGAGTAAAAGTAAATAAAGGATATAAAATATAAATATCCAGTTAATAATATGTAGATGTATATTACGAATAAAATGCCAGAGCATACATATATATAACTTTAATATAGATGTTTTGTATCAATATGAATAGATATAATTAATATAGATATATATATAGTAAGAGATTATTAATAATATATAGATAATAAATAAATATAGTAATATATATAAATAATATATTTAAAGAGTTAAAATAAAGATATATAGATGAATATATAATTATATAAAGATATAATAAATAGATAGATTAATTATGAGCAATAAATTATATGAATGAATAAAGAGATAAAAAATATAAAAATTATAATGAAATAAGTAAATGAATAAGATTAAAGAGATATATGATATATATATGATATAGTTAAAGAGAGAGATGTATAATTTTTGCATTAGATAAAAATAGAGTTCAATCAAAAATAGGGAGTATAGAAAACTAATTAGTTCGCCTTTATATGATTTGAAGTTATTCATTGAATGATAATTCAAATGATTCACTTAAATAAATAACTAGGGAGTATAAATTATTAAATTAAATCTATTGAAAAAAAAATGGAATAGTTTTAACATAACCTAAACTAAAAATATATCTAGAGCAAAATAAAAGTATGTTATATGTAAATTAATTAAATCTTGTAGAAAAAGAAAGCTTTTCCAAAACACATATACCTATTTTATCTCTTTCGAGATAGTTATAATGTTAAACAGATAATAAAAAAAGAACTCAAGTTTAATTTTTCTCTCAGAATATAGTCATTCTAGTAATTATGATTCACAGAAATTATTGTAATTTAAAATTGTAAATTACAAGATATATAAGCTGCGTTAGCTTTTCGATATGTTTTAAAATGATAATTAAAAACTAATAAAGACATGAAATATTATATAATAAATAATAATAGAATAATAATAATAATAATAGATAATAATAGAATAATAATTAAATAATTAAATAATAATATAGAGATAAATAATGGGAGTAGAGAAGAGAAAGAATAATAATAATAATAAATAAATAGATAAATATATAATAATAAAATTATATTGATTAATTAATTATTATTATTAATCATATTGTAATTATATAAAATATTAATTAAGATAAATTGAATTATTATTTATTATTATTATTAATTATTATGGTTATTAACTTCTTATTAATTATAGTATATTTTTATTGATTATTATTATAGTTGAATAAGAAACGGAAGGTTTGGTGTAATCTTGTAAATTTCATGTTCTGCATAAGACCAATTTCAAGTATCATATGTTTAGCATTCCTATAGAATAAATATTGATATTTCTTCATATGTTGCTGAACATTTTGTATAATGGAACTATTATTTAATATCGTATATCTAGAATCCTAGAAGGGTACGGTAATTAATTGGTTTCAATCCGTATGAACCTTTTAAACAAATAGTTAAATATGTGTATTTCAGCAGAATAGAAAATAGATTCGCTGGGTTTATTCAACAGGGAAAAGATAAATATTATTAAATAATAGTTACGTTCAGTACTTTCATACGTTGTAGTTTTTTTCTCGGAAGAATTAACAATACAGTTTAGTTTTTTGTCCTGTTTAAGAAGTATAACCCTTAAAGCAAATATACAACATTGCTCCGATGAAGAGCAGAGGAAGAAAATTATACAAAATAAAATAATGAGACCCAACCAAATGTCAAAATGTTATGAACAGAGAAGTTCTTTTAGAACATAGATTATCTGAAAGAAAGACTCCTCCAGTTCTTAAAGAAGAATCACTTGCAAACCCATCATGTCTGACATGTTTTTGAAAGTCGCTAGCGTAGCTCCTTTATTTTATTTAAATAGGAAAAGCCAGCGATTTGTTCACCTCCTAGTCCAAAGTATTGAATTACAAAACCAAACAGGCATGAATACATAGTTTTATCAAGGGGAAGGTAAGGGGCGGGACCATGTAAAGCCAACCCACAAATAATAATGAAAGCCGAAATGGAGCATATTATTGCTGCATTATCGTATTTATAGCACAGTTAACTCCAGAACAAACATGAAGAGTCATAAGATATTGCACTACATAAAAATACTGATGCTACAGCAACTGGGGAAAGATTAAAGCTTCTTATGTGGGATTCGAGTACAGTTTTAGTAAAAGTGGATGTAATAGTACAACCAAACAGAAAAAAATTCCATGAATAATTGTTGAAGTTTGGAACATCTGCAAAATTTTCTTAGCTTTAATTGATTTTTCCTTCTTTTTTTGATAGTCTTTAGGTAGAAACAGAACAACAAAAGCTGCCAACAATAGCGCAGATCCCCAACAACAAAGAAAGGAAGATAAAATCCTCCCATTTCATACAAAGCCCCTCCAGTGACCGGTTCCACGAGTCCTCCAGTTGAGCTAGGTATCTGCAAAAAGGCAAATGTCATTTCTACGTTATCTGAAAATTCTAAAGAGACAATTGCTGTTCCAGCGTTACGAACCATAATGGAATCTACTGCTTCTAATTGCAATTGATGTTCCAAGAAATAATGAAAATCCCTTTATTTTGTCAACAAAACCAAAGAAAATACTTGCTATTCCAATCGTAAAGAGGCCAGAAAGGCTGACTACCACTGCTCCAAATTTGCTGATCATCACTCCAACTACAGGATTTATAATAAATGCAGACAAACTAAAAACTCCAAACACAAATCCATACTGTGTTGCTGTAACACCTTTCTGTTCCGCTATCACTGGGTAAAAAGGACTCTGTAGTGAATCACAAAAAGCTGTTAAAATATTTACAACACTGTAAGCAAAAAGGATTAATTACTGCTTTCTTGAATATTTTGTTGACATGTTTACTTTAAGCACTAAAGGTAACTACCAAAAAATGCTTGAAAAAATTATTGTGGTCGACTACTATGAAATAAATACTCAGTCGATATTTTAAAAGTATGATCAATCAATCATATAGTTACACGGTTTCGAATCTTTAGTCAAGTGAGCTTGAAAAACTTATGATTATAATTTTAAAATATCTGGTATCTAGCACGCTGAATTTGTCAATTCTCTGCCTTTGAACTGTAGATTCAATTGTTTCATGTTTAACTTCGATAATTCTTTGTCACGGAAAATGTTTTTCATTTTATCATTGCGAGTATCATCTCCATCAATTCGGAGTAAAGATTTTATGTTACGTTAAAATAAAATGGAAAAATAATGAATTAAATAATCAAGTGGTAGATAATACAAATGACGGATACATTGAATAGGAATAATAATAAATGAGAAACAAAAAAAAAAATAATTACATAATCAATAATAATTGAAATGAATGAAATATAATGAATGAAAAAATATTAAATAAGTAATAATAATAATGAAATAATGAAATGAAATATAAATAATAATAATAGGATAAACAGAAGTACAAATCAAAAGTATTTTAAAGAGATGATAATAGGAATTACATGGTTTATTAAGAGAAACATAAATAGTAGATGACCAAAGATATTAGTAAGTAGAATGAAAAAGGGCTACTAGGGGGACGTTTTCGTCCAATGAGCCCAAATAAACTTGATTTTTAAAATAACCACAATTAATAATAATGAAAATTATATTAGATAATAAATGAAATAATAATTATTCTAGATAATTTAAATGATGACAAATAGAATAGAGAATAATAAGTAATAATAAATAGAATAATAATAATAAATAATAAAATAATAATAATAATAAGTAATAAAAAATAATAATAATGATTAAATAATAGATAATAATAATTAATAATAATGATAAAATAATAATAGATAATAATAATAAATAATAATAATAATATTAAAAATATAAAAAATAATAATAAAAAAAATGATAGTAGAAATTGATAAATCTGAAAAGAATGAAATAAAAATTAAATAAATCCCTAAAAAAGCTGACAGAAATTAAAAAATTTTTCAGGATAAATAATAATAATAATTAATAATAATAATAATACATAATAAAATAATAATGATAATGATTTAAATAATAATGAAGGAAGTAAAATAAACAAATAAAGCTTATAAATAAATGCACAATAATAATAATAATAAATAATAATAGATAATAATAATAAAAATTATTCTAGAAATTTAATATTAACAATAATAGAATACACTTTATAATCTGTAATTCATTAATAAGAATATTACTAATAAAATGTAAAAATTATAATAATAATCTAATACAGTAAATATTTAAATCGAAATTACACTAAAAAGCAAAGCATAAACAGTATTAGTGAATCTTATTCATAACATTCTTTAATAATAATAACTAAATAATAATAATAATAATAGAATGAAATAATAATTAATAATAATAATAATAATAATAATCATTTTAAATAATAATAATAATAATGAATAATTAAGCTTCAAGCATTATAAATGAATAAAAATGAATCCAATGAGAAAAAAGGGGGAACAGTAATAAGATGTACTAGAGTTGCTCGAATAATAATTAGACCTAATGAATACAACCTGGCTAGGGTAAACTGGGCATGAAAGCGGGAAATAATATGGGTGCCACCTTATGATAGGGCAATGGAAAATGTAAATACACAGTAAAAATAATAACTGGCCAGATGGTGACGCGAGTGAGTGAAAGTAAATAATAATATAATGGAAGGGTGGAAGAGAATAAGATAAAATAATAATGAAGAAGTGGACCAATGAAGAGATGCGGAGAATACACCGATGAGATAATACCAAAAAAGCTAGAGCGAGTTGAAACGAGATCCGAGAAATCAACAAATCATAAATAGAAGGCGACGCACCGTGGCAATGAGACCAAGAGAGTAACAGTGAACGAATGAGAGAGGCGGGAGAAGGTAATGAATAATAATGAAGAGATGAGACGTGAGATAGATTAAGCAGGAAAGACAAGTTAATAGAAGTAAAGTAAGAGATACAGAGGTGGAGGAATATGGGAATAATAATGAAAAGAATGAAAATGGAAATGTGAAGATATAGGAGGGGGATGGATAAATGGAAATGAATATAAAGTAAAGATGAGTGAAGAAAAGAATGAAGTGAGAAGTCAAGTTAAATAATAAATAGAATAGATAATAAATAATAATAAATAAGCATAATAATATTAATAAAAGATAAAACAAATATAAATGTGGGATTAGGGATGAAGTATATTAAGAAGAATAGATAAACAAATAAAAGTAAATATAAGTTTGAGATTTTAGCTGACGCCAATTGAGAGCGCAGTTAGAATAGCGTTCTATACGTCATGATATCTACATAATTGTAAATTATTTCAACGGATTAAAGGTAGAATCTATAGAATTCTTCAGAAGTTAACCTGTAATCACTAAAGTAGGATGAGCTTATATTATATATCTAGTAGGAGGATCTCTGAGGGACCTTGAGTTATTCCGTCCGTAACCCCGGACATGCATTCAAGAGTTCACGATATCAACGGACAATTTTGATGATGTTTTTTTCTGGGTTTGGTTTTATTTATAAGGCGGACAGTTGATGCAGCAGCACCACTCAACGGGCAGGAAGAGACCCGAGTATTCGAAAGGAGACGAGGGAGTAGGGAGGGTAGTACACGCCTCGAGAAAGTAAACAACAATATAATAAATTGACAGCAGAAGAGAAATTGAGGCACAGACGCAGGCTTTTAAGAAGTGGGGGAGAATTAAAAATTTCAGAGGCAGAGAATCACAGAGATGAGAAGGAAGAATGTCCAGCAGGAAAGATCGAGAGAAGAGAGAGTGCGAAGGGAAGAAAAGAAGTAAGCCTTACGAGCGCAAGAGGCGAACATAAGCTGGAGTTACGATACAATTCAACACACAAACTCAAGAATGTGCAGACGATAGCACCCCTAGTGTCTATACGGAGGGCGACGGTATAAGGTGCAGGGTACGCAGGTGGTATTAAGCATCCCCTCGGAGCACCTTGCCGCTGCGAAGAGAAAACAGACAAATAAAACAAGGAAACTGGTAAAGTAAACAAATAAGGGAGAAAAGAGATAAAGGCACCAACATCGGCCGCCAACGCAAAAAAAAAACCCGACCAGAAGCGCGCAAAGCGGAAGAGGGTCAAGGGGAACGACTGGGAAGAGTATTTACAGGAGGAAGTTCTATACACGGCCTTTTGGCCTTTGACTCGACCCCTATCAAAAGCCGGGTGAAACCAGAGCCCCCCAGCCGATAATAGACCGAGGAGCTAAAAAGTAGTAGAGAGACGCAAATGACAGAGGCAGAGAGTAGAAAAGAAGAAACAGGAGTAGATAGAGTGCCCCTTGTATAGGTGGACAAACTGAGAAGAGGAAAAAAAAGATCTCACAGTCTAAACAGAAACTCCCAAGTTATTCTTTCTCAGGGCAGGGCCGCCCGTATATAAACAGACAGAAAGCCACGGGTAGAACCTAGTAAAGTGGATGTATGAACGGTTTCCAAGACATTTGTTTTATGTTAAGGCCAAGGATGTTTTATTGTCCAAAAACAAGCAAGAGAACCGACATGAAAAATTGAGGGAAGGAGAAGAACCGTCGAAAAGAGGAGATCCACGGAAAGTTGGAAGGTGTCTTTAAGAGGGAGATATGTAAGAAGAAGAAGTGAGTTTTTAAAGAATTGAATTTAATCAACTAAGGTTCAGACCGAGCACCCACCACGGAAATTCTATCCAGCATACACAAGCACACGGAGAGACCAAGTAGAATCGACGCGGAAGATTAAGACGAGAGGCAGACAATTCTAGAAGTAAAAGAACAAGCAGAATTGAAATGCGAATACCAGGATAAGAAAGAGAATGAAGGGTGAACAGAGATAACATCAGGACAATAATATAGAGATGATGGCACACTGGTGAATTAGAGTTAGATGTGCATGGTGAGGGAAGAATCCAGTTTTAATATCGAATAAGTAACAGAAAGTTAGTACGACGCCGATAAGACAGAAGCCCTGATAGAGGACAACCACCACCTATTGAAACAAGAAAAGGAAAAGCAACGAAAGTAGTCGCGCCCCCATCGACAACAGCCGAATATGGATATATATATATATATATCGAATGAGAAACTAGACATAAGTAAGCAAAGAGAAGGGAGGAAACCACAAACGAGGGGAGTTTTGGAGAAGCACAGTGAGTGTCGCATAAAATATCTGTCCACATGGATATCAGGAATTGCTTGGAATAGTGATCTGAAAGCGCTCTAACACACACAGCATCAACGATCACTCACCACCGTAGTTCTCTAAGGAGCGAGGGATATAAACCATGCTAAAATCAGTAAAAAAGCATAGGAGGAAGGAATATCTTATCGCCAGTAGGACCTCGAGCGCCAGAAAGCAACGATGATCGGCAAGATCGGAAAGAAATGTGAATAGAGACTCTAGATGACTAAGACAAATTATGAAGTTTTTGAGGAGAAAGTAAGTGGTTTCATACGAGTCTTAGAAGATGAGAATACGAAGTAAGAGCTATAGGCGATAGTTAGAAGGATCAGAGACGACTCTTTCCTTTCTCTCGGAATAGGAGGTGAGGGGTACTGCCAAAGGGTATGGACATGTTGCGTGCTGCCAACACTTGAGGGAAAAGTGTTAGTATTGAGACATAGAAGAATATATATCGAAGGGAACACCAATGGTGGATTAAGCACGGAAAAGCAAACAAACTCCCATTCAAAAACTCGAGGTAAGCAAGGGGAAATTGCGCCCTCAGGGACCGAGCACGACGTAACATATCGCTAATCGTTCCGTACATTGATATTCAGGGAGCCTTACCCAATGACACCCAGATTTGCGTAATTGCCACTATGGCCAATCAACAACCGGTCATATATAGATTAGTAGGGACCCCTGAGAAAACACAAACAGAAGAATGAAGAGAGAGAAGGAATGTTGAGGAAGTGCCAGAGATTACACGAAAATCCAATTAAAGTGGAGTTGAGGATCAAGCGTTAGATGTGATAGTCGAAGAGTGAGGGTAAAAGAGGCCGAGAGATGTGGGCCTTTTCAGTTGCGGTAGAATTAGCAAAAAGGAACAAAACCGGCGTATCAAGAATGGAAGCGGGAAGGTATAAGAGAGGAAAAGTGTAACAGAATGTAGTACCAGCAAAGAATAAAGTTCTAGAACAGGTTTGGCCAAGAGGGCCAGAAAGATTTGTCAGTAGGAGAACCAAAAGGTCAGCGCACTTTTCGTTTGATGAAAGGCCCGCTTTGCTCGTCGTAAGGCAGTTATCACTTGACATACGATAGTCTAAGCCTATGTGCGAGAGAGAATAGAAGAAAAAGTGTAGACAAGAGCACGCAACTATTGAAGGTAGGACGGAACAAATCAAACAGCATGAAGCTTAGGCGGGATGACAAGGAGAGAGAGAAGAGTAGAGAGAAGAAACCAAGAACTGGAAAGAACGCAGGCAACAAAC
>JABUQX010065680.1:20000-23704 GCA_015478945.1 Trachelipus rathkii | reverse complement strand
CAGCAGAGATGTATATATACTATATATATATTACGTATATATATAATATATATATATATAATTATAATATATATATTATTATATATATATATATATATTATTAATATATATATATATATATATATATAATATATATATATATATATATATATATATATGTTGAGGTCCTCTCCTTAGGGACTTCAACGAACACCACACTGAGTAGATGGACTCCTCTCATACTGATACAGGTGGGAAGGAGGCCATAAATCCAGTATTCTCAACGATCTGGAACAGTTGATTACGGAACCTACACACATCCCAGATCGTCCTAACTAATTCTTGAACACTCTTAAACTATGCTTCACTACTGATCCATCTCTCTACAAATACCCAATTTTCACTCTTTTCGGTAACTCAGACCACATCTTTGTAGCTCTTATTTATTAACTTTCTCTCCAGCAGCAGCTCCCTGCCTAAACTTACTTTCTGGCACTTTAATCGGGCTGGTTGGGGGAAATTGCGTCGTTTCTTTGATACCTACCCCTGGTATAAATCCTGTTTTCACTCAGAGGATGCTTCGGTGACTCCTGGAAAGTAGGAGCCGTAATCTCCAAGGGAATGAGCAGATTCAATCCATCTTTCACAAAATCTTTTTCTCCTCATAATCCGTGGTTCGATGACACCTACCATCTTGCTCTTCAGAATAGAGACAATCCTTATCGGAAAGGGAAAAACTCTCTTTCTCCTATCAATCTTGCTAATTTTCGTTCAACTCGGAAAGGAAAAGGAAATGAGCTAACCTTCATGGATCTCCTACTGATAAAATTTTCTGGCCCCTTGCCAAAATTTAGCTCTAAAAACTTCTGTAAATCTGTCTTTCCTCCTCTTATTCGCTCTGACGGATCGGTAGTTAATACTCCTTTTGAAAAGGCTAATCTCTTCCGAATCCTATTTTCATCTAATTCCACCCTGGACAATTCCGGCAGTTCCCCTCCTACTTGTTCTCCTTTCAGGTATCCCATGGCTCCGTTTGTGATTACACATGATCAGGTGCATGAGATCCTAAGATATTTGAACGTTAGGAATGTTAGTGGCCCGGACAGGATTCCTCCTCGTGTTCTGAGGGAGTGTGCTTCCGAGCTGGCGCCTGTCCTTGCTCGTCTCTACTCTCTGAGCCTTAATTCTAACACTTTCTCTCAGTTTTGGAAGCGCGCATATGTTCAGCCGATCCCGAAAAAGGGTAGCCACTCTGATCCTTCCAACTATAGTCCTATAGCTCTCACTTGTATTCTATCTAAAATCTTTGAAACTCTCCTCAACTCTCATTTCCTGGATCTTCTGGAATCTCATTCCCTATTTTCAGATCATCAATATGGCATTCGACAATTGAAGTCAACTGGTGACATTTTTTCCTATCTCACAGATTTTTGGTCTTCTGACCTTAGGGACTATGGGGAGACAAGTGTGGTGGCGCTAGACATATACAAAGCCTTTGGCCTCGTGTGACATGCGTCACTACTCTCTAAGTTTCCTCTCTTTGGGTTTCCTCCTTCTCTTTGCTCACGTTTGTCGTCTAATTTTCTCTCAGATCGTTCCATATGGGAACTTGTTGATGGAGCGACCTTTTCTTCCATTCCTGTTAACTGTGGTATCCGAAAGTTCTGTTTTATCTCCAAATTTATACTTACTATTCATTAACGATCTTCTTAGATGCTCATCGAATTCTATTCATTCTTTTGTCGATGACTCAACTCTCCATTCTTCCACTCAATTTAAATCTGCTCCCTCTTTCACCTTCTCGTCTTCAGCTTTCAGATTCTGTTCTTGCTGATCTGGATGGGATTTCCCGGCGGGGTCACCTCAACCTTGTGAAGTTTAACTTTTTAAAAATTAAACTTCTTCACACCTTCCTCTCAAAGTAAAGCTCTCAACTTTCCTATCTTTTTCGACGGCTCTCCCGTCTCACCTGTGGACAACATAAACATTCTTGATCTGAACGTAAACAAGTAACCCTCTTGGAAACCTCAAATCACAACGGTTGCTAAGGTGGCCTCAAAAAAGCTAAGTGTTCTGTTCAGGTTGCTTGATTTTTTTTTCTTCCGAGCAGTTACTCCAACTATATAAGGGTCTTATCCGCCCTTGTATGGAGTACTGTTCCCACATTTTGGGAGGCTCCAGTTCCGCCCTTCTTTTGGATCGGGTTGAGTCTAAGGTTAAAAGATTAATAAATTTTCATGTAGTTTCTGACTCCCTTTATCTTCATCTCTGCGACGTGAGGTTGGTACTCTATCTCTTTACTATAAATACCACAACGGCAGGTTGTAGCACAAGGGTTGCCATGCTTTCTCATGAATTCTGTGTGAGTATTTGGAACTCCAGGCTTGTTCGTTGTGGTGCCTCCTTCTTTCCAGTCACTTCTCTTCTGTGGAATTCTCTGCTTTCGCCTTCTTTCCTGCTGTATTTAATCTCCCTCTCTTCAAGTCCTTCGTCTGTGGTCACCTCAGGGATTTGCGTTAGAATTAGAATTGGATGAGTTTTCCCATTTTAATTGTATTTTTATTTCATTATTCTGCCCCTCCTTGAAAATGGCTCTGTGGTGAGTGGTGGTTATATATATATATATATATATATATATAATATATATAAATAATATATATATAATATATATATATATATATATATATATATATAATATAATATTATATTTATATATATATATATATATAGAAGAATAAAAATAGATTTTCAAATTGTATTTAAGATTTAATCCCTACGTAACTAGCTTCTCTGTGCCTTCAGAAACCCTTTTTAATTTTTTTTCCTATTATTATTTATTTATTTAATTTAAGTTTAAGCTTTTTAATTATATCAAAGCGCAAAAAAAGCAAACAAAAAAAAAACATGTTTTGTCGCAATTGACATGATAATTTTACCGCTTTTAAATCTGAAACATTATGCGCTATATTCGGCTTTACGGAATAGCTAGAATTTTCAAGAAGATATTATATTTGGCGAATAAATGGAAGCCGTGCGCGTTGCTGGGAAATTCTGAAGCTGGGAAAAAATCGGATTCGAAAATGTGTATTTTATAACTTTGATCCACGAAAAAAAATAAGATTAGTAAATTTTTAGCATATATAATATTTATATATATATATATATATATATATATTATATATATATATTATATATATATATATATATATAAATATATATATATATATTATTTTATATATATATTATATATAAATATATTATATAATATATTTATATTATAATATATATATATATATATATAATATATATATATATATATATAATATATATATATATCTTATATATATATATATATTATATATAATATATTATATATATTATATATATTATATATATATATATATATATATATATATATATATATATATATATATATATATATATATATATATATATATATATATATATATATATATATATATATATTTTATATATATTTATATACATATATTTATTATATATATATATATATATATATATATATATATATATATATATATATTATATATATATATATAATATATATATATATATATATATATATATATATATATAATATATCAGGGGGGCGTGGCCTGGTTGCAGGTTTGCGCAACCACCATTTTATACAACTTAAAGTTAGTGCGCAACTATTTATTATTTTTTATTCTTTAATTTTTTTAGTA
>JABUQX010065680.1:15000-17500 GCA_015478945.1 Trachelipus rathkii | reverse complement strand
ACGCACCGACCGCACCGACCCGGTGCGTCGGCCAACCCTAATATATATATATATATATATACATCGCATTTTATACAAAAGGTTAGCCGCCTATGACATTATTCTACTTCGTACGGTAGCACAATTACATAAAAAAAGTTACCTGTTACGAATGATTTAAAATAAAATATAAAAATAATAAATTACTTACTTTATAATTAAATTGTAGGTTTTTATAATTTGTAGCTAAAGTCCATTCTTCTCGCTTTTTGACTTGCAAATAAGTCAATCACAAGATTGTCAAAAGATGGATTCTGGACAATATCTCTTTCTGTTGCAAGCGCAACGAGGGCATTCAGTCTTTCTTGCCCCATTGTATTCCGAATAACGGTTTTTATTCTTTTTAATCTAGAAAAGCATCTTTCAGCTTCAACAGATGCCATTGGAGTAGTTATTAAAATTTTTAGCAACTTTATTGTTTCTTCAAAAGTCTGATCCATTCCATTTTCAATAATGTACTTATAAGAATCAAGAGCTCCTTTCAGGGAATAAAAATCTTCTCTAGAATATATAACTTGAAGTTCAGATTTGAGTCTCAAGATGTTAAAAAATGGATAAACAGTTACAGTCTTTTCAAATGCAACTGTGGGAAATGAGGTTCTATATAATTTAAAGTGTTCACGCTCGAAAAGTTGAGCTGATAGTAAATGATCACTAAACGAAAACCTCTCCTTAGACTGAGATATTATTATGTCACACACTTTATACGCAGCAGCTTTTTTAATTTCGTAGTAATTGGAAGCATTTAACGATCTTCTTCTCTTCACCTCACAAACATCATACGTTCCCTCAATTTCTTCCATTATGGTGGTCATACTGTTTCTAATCTTTCCTAATTCTAATTGTAGTTCACTCACAGCTTGTTTTATGAGAATTACGTCTGCATTTCTTGATTGAATTTTATTATAGAAACAATCTACGTGCGGCATTATATGGCGGAAAACAGTGAGCCAAAATACAAAAGTAGGATCAGTCAATAACCTTTGCAAACCTCCTGCTTGATCTCGTGTTCCTGGTTGTTTGCTTTCATTTAGAATTTTTTCAAAGCACTCTAACAATAGCTCTCTATGTTCAAAAACCATGTTTACAGTTCGGATGTTAAAATTCCATCTTGTTTTAACAGTTTTTGGCAACCGTTTCCCAATAATTTCATCTAATACAGAGCATCTCTGAGGAGATTGTGAAAAAAAGGTTGGAATTAGTGACATATTTCTAAAGAATTCTCCAACTTCTGGAATTTGAGAAACTGACTGAGTCATTATCAAATTAATTTGATGCGCATAACAGTGTACATAATGTGCATTTGGATAAACGTCTTTTATAAATACGTTTACACCACTGACGTGTCCACTCATAACTGCGGCACCATCATAACTTTGAGCAATCAATTTTTCTGGACAGTTCGGTAAAATGGATTTTAATTGATCAGAAATAACGCTAGCTATTGATTCTGCCCTGTGAGAAGCTGGGTTAAAAAGTCCCCAAAATCTTTCTTTTATATTCCCGTCATATTCATAGCGCAAAATGAGAGCTAATTGAAATTCGTTTGATATATCAGAGGTTTCATCTGCGATTATGCCTATAAAGCTAGCTTGTGAAATCTCTTTTAATATGTGCATCCTACATATTTCCCAAGAGCAAGAAAGTAAATCATTTTGTATAGTCATTGAAGTTCCTTTGAAAACGTTAGAACTTTTTAAGTGATCTCTTAAAGTTGGATCTAATTCAGCACTGTATTCTATTAAGGATTTAAAAACACCAGGATTCATAGAATCAGAACTTTCGTCATGACCCCTTAAGGGGAGTTCAAGATTTGCACAAAATTTGATGGCTTTGATAATTCTTAGTAAAATGTATCTATTTTTAGTAACTTGCTGATTGTGGCATTCAATCGCTTGTTTGTAAGCAGAATCAATATTTTCTTTTATATTTACTTTTCCTAATACTGCTAAATTAGCCTCATTGTTTATATGACTTACAGAAGCTTCATGTTTACCTATTTTGACTGATAGATGGGCTAAATCAGTCACTCCAATTCTAGCCCAAGAATCATCTCCTTCAAATAGCAAACATGGGAAGCAAAATAGAGCATTTTTCTCTGAGGAGCCGCAGAGCCATTTGTGTCTCTTATATAAATCCACGTTAAATTTTCGAGAGTACGGTTTTTTGCTCTTGTATGATGTCTGAGTTAATTTTATATTTGGCATAGGCCTACCAAGCTCTTTTATATTTAATTTTTCTTCAAGAGAAAATCTTGAAAACTTATTATTTAATATATTTAATACACTATTCATTTTGAAATTATTATACTAACATGTAAAAAATATATAAAACAATTAAAAACTCAAACTTTTGGCTATTTTGGAAAATTAATTACTGAATACAAAAATAAAATTATAAAGAAGAAATTATTGTTTACTATGAAAATCAATGTAAAATTAACGACAATATATATATATAT
>JABUQX010065679.1:72500-80140 GCA_015478945.1 Trachelipus rathkii | reverse complement strand
GGTGCCCTTTGGGAAAATATAATTTGGTACGTAATGCTCCGTTACATTCACCACTCTGCATCAGCTTTTTTTCTGGATCTGTATAGCAGAATCTGGATTGAACCCTTATTTCTATCTGTATTTGACTATTAGCTTTTGTATTGCGTATTACAGCCTCCTGTGGAAAGATGCACGTGCACGGGAGCAACCAAAGACTTAGAGTTGCGCCAGAAATAGCATACTTGCTAATTAATGGAGAAAATGGTAAAAGTACGGTTACTAAATGTTCTAGAGGGTCGACAGGCTTTTCAAACTTATAATTTGGTTTTCGCAAAAATTGTCCAACCGCGGATCCAAGTATAAATAAAAACTGGACCATGTAAAGCGATCCATAACTCCTCAACTGGTGGGATAGTTCTTGGGTGTCTTTTAGCCTTGAAAAAGCTTATCATACAATATTATAGAGCAAGAGATTCTCCTTAAACTCAACTCGCTCATTTTCAGAGGATCATTTACTCCGTTTATTAAATGCCTTTTATCAAAAGGATCCATCTAGGTTTGGTGCTCTTCTGTTCTATCTATCGCACCACTTTACTCTGGATGAAGGGGTTCCACAGGGTATTGCTCTAAGTGTATTATTAATAAGATTAATTGATATATATGTAATACGCCCTTATAATATATATATTATATAGTTTGGTAGACCCTGGAGACTGAAGAATATAAGTGATCTTGTCTATAAAATTTGAGAGAGAGAGCCCCACAAAATTATAAACATTAAAGTACCTACGCTGTTTTAATTTCAGTAGGTGTAAAATCTAAAAGTTGGTAATTTGGCGATGTTGTAAGTCTTATCATTTAAGAGAAGCTGTTGAACGTGTATCATAAAAAAGGTATTTTATATTGATTATTATTTTAATTGTTATTTTATCTATTATTAATTTAATTTAATTATTATTTTATATATATTATATATAAATAATATATATATATAATAATAATATATATTATAATATATTCTTCTCTTTCATTATTATATATCTATCCTAGTTAGGCTTTTGGTATGATTTAGTGATTTATATAGATGAAGGATGAATTATTAATAATATTATAATATATATTATAAAACAAAAGGAGAAATGATCTCTAAATGCATGCATTCGATTATATCATTTACATAAGTATTGCACGGTCTACTCAGTTTAGGAGGACCTTAAATTTCAGCAAGCAATTTCATGGATGTAATTTAAAAAAAAAGATTATATTATTCTATATATTTATTTAATATAACACATAAGATTTAAGATTATAAATTCTTAGGTCTTGCAGCGTTATGCTCGCATTATTAATCCTTCCATATTTCTGCAATAGTACGAGAGCATGAGTTACCAAATATTGTTTATTTTTTATTATTATTTAAGCTCATTTGGAGATAAAATAATGTTTAATTTTTCTAGTTAAATGACTTTTGCTGTAAGGGGGTTCTCGATAGCCGACGTGAAGGGTCAGAGGGGGATCGAAGACCTCACCCGTTCATTCCTCCCTATGTGATAGGACACTCAGCACTGTCCCCATGAGCTCTGTACCATCGTCTATGTATGTTTAACCCCCTTGTTGGAACCGGCTATCTTTAGTTCATATACAAAGAAATAACATCTTTGACACACTATGTGAACGTTCCCTCGGAGCACTAGAGGTCCTTCGTTCTTTTCAAAAGAACGATAATTTATCATACAGTTTTCATAAATATTACTTTAACGAATTTTAAAATTTTGTCAAAGCTTGTACTTTTTCTATTATATTCCATTAATGATGGATACACTTGTCTCTCGATACTGATTAATAAGAGATCATTTTATATATTATTCCTGATACGAGTATTTTAAGTATACATGTGCGTCATATGTGCTATTCGGAGAGATGTAGATGGACCGAAGTGAGTATATATAGAGAGTAATAACTATTCATGCTTACTAAATATATTACTGTTATAATATTGTTATCACTATTAACTAAGGTACCTATAATAAATAGTAATCACAAGTAAACTTATATCATATCGATACAGTTGCGGAGGATGACTATCGTAGTAATTCGATATGCGTCCAGTTTTTATTAAATTGAGTTACCGACTCGGTGATTGGACAATTATTTATGCTCATGATAAAAACTCACAATATTTATAATAGTTATATTGAAAATAATAATATCTACTACTACTACTATAATGAACATTAATAGTATTTGTGTGGTAAATATATTTATCTCCATTAATAATTAGCTCAATGATCAGTGATGTGCCTAGTTCTGCCACTTAGGTGCGGTCTTGAGTATAGAGTACTCTCCTCTGGTACATTATCATTTGAGTGCACTACCTCATTACAAGTTAGTTATCTGTATAATATGCAATAATTTAACAATAATGCTTTAATAGTTCTCAAAATACAAGATTAATAATAAGGGTATTATACTATATAAATTCCAGAATTCTGCACTATACAGATCCAGAAATAAAATAATGACTGATAGCAGAGTGAGTAGAATATATGTAACGTGAGCATATTACAGTTAACCATAAATTATATTTTCCCATAGTATAAGTGCACCGTAGTTCTTATTGCTTAGTATATATATATATTATATATTACTTACAGTTATATAATAAATATATATATACTTATTATATCCTCTCATATATATATAGATATTATAGATTACATATACGTATATATTAATATAGTAATTAACTTGATAAATTATAGTCTATAGTAATAAAACTGTACGTTACATTTAGCTCGAATAAGGTTATTAGTATGACACTAGTATATGTTAATCGTCCTCGAGTCAATAATATCTAATAAGCATTTTGGATTTTCAGTGGTGGTCAGTTGACTCTCAACACCATTCTCAGTAAAGTATATGTATAAATGTTTTTATATATTGACAACATTGTAAATAAGATCGGGTAAAAAACACGTATTATCCCATATAACGTGTATCCCTGAGATTTTATTAAATACTAATCAAGGTGTCTCAAATCTTAAAGTTACACTAATAACATACACAACAATGTATTAGTAATTTACGCTATAATTTAATTAGATATAATAATATGAAGACTAATCGTATTACTTAATTTAATCGAAATCTAAATTTCCCCTACAAAATTCTACTTGCTCATTATTTAGTTTATACATATAACGTAATCGTATCTGCTGGTTCTGCAGTAGCATGGTTACCAATCGCCGAGGTATAGAGTTCGTGTGCTTGATTCTTCATACGCGCTTTTTCTTTAAGACTGCCTGTTTTCGAGCATAAATAATGGGTTTTTAAATTAAAGGCTCATAATAATAATTATAATAATAGAGGATTATAGAATAGCAAAAGAGATTAACCTTATTTATTGCTTTTTCCCTTAATTGAGACAATAAACATTTTATATAGTGTATTACTTTCCATATTATTATAATATTATTGGGATTAAAAAACTTGCCTAGTGTGTGTGTTAACAAGGTTAAAAAAAAAATTTTAATTTAAAAAACAATTTTAAAAAGTTGGAAAAAAAAATAATTAAAAAAAAAAAAAAAATTTAATTAAAAAGCTTAAAAAAAAAAATATAAAAATTAGCAAAAAGGATAAAATTATTTAGTTTAAATTAAAGGAAATTATTTTTAACTTTAATACTTAAAATGTACAAAAAAAAAAAAACATTTTAAATAATATTATATTATGCTTAATTATTTTGCATAAATTATATTAAATTACAGTAAACTTCTAATTTTAAAACTTTAATTTTAAATTTAAAAAAATTTTTTTAAGTTAATTTAATTTGATTTAAAAACATTAAGTTTTAATTTAAATAATTAATTTAATTTAATTTAAAAATTAAATTTCAATTTAAAAAATTAATTTAATTTAAAAACATTAAATTTCAATTGAAATTACTAATTTAATTTAAATTAAAAATTAAAATTCAATTTAAAAAAAAATTTATTTAAAAACATTAAGTAGAAAAATTTAAATAATTAATATAATTTAAAAGTTTAAATTTCAATTTAATAACCTAGATTGTATTACATAAAAATAAACTTTAAATTATTTAAAAATTGTATTAAACGAAATTATGTTAAATTACAATAAAATTTAAATTTAAAAAATATTTAGTAAATTATATCAAATTATTTTAAACAAATTTATAATAAATCATAATAAATTTTAGGTTGATAAAAATTATGTTAAGCGAAATTTTATTAAATTACAATCAAATTTAAATTTAAAAAATATTGGGTAATTATATTAAATTATAATAAATAATAAATTTTATATTGCTAAAAAATTATTTTAAGCGAAATTATATTAAATTAGTTAATAATAAATTGTAAATTACAATAAAATACAATAAATTTAAAAAATTTGGTTAATTATATTAAATTATACCAAATGAATTTAATAAATAATAAATTTTAGATTGATAAAAATTATATTAAGCGAAATTTTAAAAAAAAAAAAAAATATTAGGATAAAATAAAATTTCAATTTAAAACATATTTAACAAACTATATAAAATTATATTAATGGATTTTATAAAAAATAATAAATTTTATTTGATAAAATAATTAAAAACAAAAAAAAAATTTATTAAAAAGCTAAAAAAAAAATTTTTTTTAAAAATTAGGAAAAAGGATAAAATTGTTTAATTTAAATTAAAGGTAATTATGTTTAACTTTAATACTTAAAATGTACAAAAAAAAAAAAACATTTTAAATAATATTATATTATGCTTAATTATTTTGCATAAATTATATTAAATTACAGTAAACTTCTAATTTTAAAACATTAATTTTAAATTTAAAAAAAATTTATTTAAGTTAATTTAATTTGATTTAAAAACATTAAGTTTTAATTTAAATAATTAATTTAATTTAATTTAAAAATTAAATTTCAATTTAAAAAATTAATTTAATTTAAAAACATTAAATTTCAATTGAAATTAAAAAACTTCAATTTCAATTGAAATTATTAATTTAATTTAATTTAAAAATTAAAATTCAATTTAAAAAAATTAATTTAATTTAAAAACATTAAATTTCAATTTAAATAATTAATTTAATTTAAAAAGTTTTAATTCCATTTAATAACCTAGATTGTATTACTTAAAAATAAACTTTAAATTAATTAAAAATTGTATTAAGCGAAATTATATTAAATTACAATAAAATTTAAATTTAAAAAATATTTAGTAAATTATTTCAAATTATTTTAAACAAATTTATAATAAATCATAATAAATTTAAGTTGATAAAAATTATGTTAAGGGAAATTATATTAAATTACAATAAAATTTAAATTTAAAAAATATTTGGTTAATTATATTAAATTATAATAAATAATAAATTTTATATTGATAAAAAATTATTTTAAGGGAAATTATATTAAATTAGTTAGTAATAAATTATAAATTACAATAAAATTTAAATTTAAAAACATTTGGTTAATTATATTAAATTATATATACTAAATGAATTTAATAAATAATAAATTTTAGATTGATAAAAATTATATTAAGCGAAATTATATTAAATTAAGTAATATTAAATTATATTAAATTAAATAAAATTTCAATTTAAAAAATATTTAACAAACTATATAAAATTATATTAAAGGAATTTATTATAAATAATAAATTTTATTTGATAAAAAAATATATTAAGCCAAACTATATTAAAATAATAAAAAAATTACGTTAAGTTAGGAACCTTCTATACAAGCTGTTAAAACGCTGCGTTTTTGACGCCTTTCTAACGCCAGTTGAATAAGATCAATGAATATGTAGTACATTGTTCCATCTATATGAGCGTTTAAAACGCATTCTTTGACCCATTCAGATGGCGTTTTACACGGCGTCGGAAACGCCGCGTTAGAAACGCCGCGTCAGAAACGCCGCGTTTAAAACGCCGCGTCGAAAACGCCGCTTTTAAAACGCAAGTATAGAAGTGGTCTTATAAAGTATTTTTTTTTAACTTTTCAATTAAAACTTTTTTTTTAACTTTTTAATTAATTTTTTTTTAACATTTTAATTAAAACTTAATTTTTTTTAATTTTTTTTTTTTTTACTAAAAGGTTAAAAAATTTTAAAGTTTCATATATAAAAACATTAATTTTTATTGGAAGGAAATTATTATTATTATTATTATTATTATTATTATTATTATTATTATTATTATTATTATTATTATTATTATTATTATTATTATTATTATTATTATTATTATTAATTGTAGTATTAGCAATAATAGTTTTGTGGTGGTAGTATTATGATTAAAAAACAACTATTGATAAATATTTTATAAATATCCAGCAGCAAATCAATTTTTTAGTAAAAATGCATTCTCTCTCTCTCTCTCTCTCTCTCTCTCTCTCTCTCTCTCTCTCTCTCTCTCTCTCTCTCTCTCTCTCTCTCTCTCTCTCTCACGCACACACACACACACACACACACACACACACACACACACACTCACACACGCGGGCGCACAAACACTTACACACATACTCAAATACATACACACACATACAAACACAAACACACATAGATACTTACATTTACATTTACACTTATACACACATACAAACACACACACACACACACACACACACACACACACACACACACACACACACACACACACACACACACACACATACACACAATTTTGAATCAATTTTTATTTTAATATTTATTAATTTAAATTTCATGTTCAATATTTTTTCTATAAATAAATAATTTATATTTTTTATTTTTCTTAATCTGATTGCTTTTGACATTTAAAAATATTTTTATTTTGCAGTAGAAATTTTAAGTTTTAAATTTTAAATTTTAATTTTCACACTTTATTGAACATTGACTCTTTTTAATAATAATAATAATAATAATAATAATAATAATAATAATAATAATAATAATAATAATAATAATAATAATAATAATAATAATAATAATAATAATAATAATAATAATAGTAATAATAATAATAATACTAATAATAATAATAATAATAAAAATAATAATAATAATAATAATAATAATAATAATAATAATAATAATAATAATAATAATAATAATAATAATAATAATAATAATAATAATAATAATAATAATAATAATAATAATAATAATAATAATAATAATAATAATAATAATAATAATAATAATAATAATAATAATAATAATAATAATAATATGAAAGAGACAACCATAAGCCAAAATATTTAAGCTTTTCGTATTATTGTTTTCCACATTAAATTATTTTATTTTAAATTATATAAAAATTTAAACAAAAAAAAATATAAAGTAAAGTAAGGATGAAACTAAAACAAGAATGGATTTTCTTGTTTTAATGCAAAAAATTGTATCATATTTTATAGGTTTCACTTTTGGCGGGTGGGGTGAAGGGGGAAATGGGGGGCAATGATGGTTAATAGAGTGGATTTAGTTTCTTACAGTGTGTGTGTGTGTGTGTTATAGTATATTTTAATTCATTTCAGTATGACAAAAGTGTATTTGTTTCTATACTTTGTGAGAATACTTTTATATTAGTGGGCTTTTAGTACTTTTCTTTTTTGGGGGGGAGGGTTTCACACCTGGCGGGCATTGCCCTATTCTA
>JABUQX010065679.1:42500-45000 GCA_015478945.1 Trachelipus rathkii | reverse complement strand
CTCGGTTTGCCTTTCTTCACACCACACAATAATACGTTCATTCCTCATTTTATCAATTCTTCTCACACCTAGCACGCCCCTAAGATTGTCCATCTGAACACATTGAACTTTAGATCTATACTTCTTATTCCAGACCATAGTCTCACTACTATACAATAACACAGGTAACATACCTCATGTAAGACCCTAGCGCACTCAAGACTTAGTCCTTTTACATTCACCAACGATTTAATTGCACCAGCCACCTTCCTGCCATTCACAACTTTCCTACTACACTCTGCATTATCCGTTCCCTTCTCATCCAACATATACCCTAAATATTTAAACTCAGACACTTGTTCCAGCTGCTCACCATCTAACATAACTTCACACTGAGGGCTATCCTCACTCACAACCATAACCTTACTTATCTACGTTTACTTTCAAGCCCCTCCTTTTACACACCCTGCCAAATCTCTCTACCAATCTTCTCAAACTCTCTTCAGATTCGCCACAAAGAACCAAATCATCCGCATATAATAGGTAGGGCACCCTCCACTCATCTCCATTCTCCATCATTCTAACACCATTTCCTGCCACCCCACCTCTAATTCTTTCATAACCCCATCCATATATAAATTGAATAACCAAGGAGACATAACACAACCCTGTCTCACTCCGCTATTAATACTAAACCAATCACCTTTGACACCATTTATTCTTACACACGCCTCACTATCCTCATTACATACTTTTGATTCCATTCAGAAGCCTACCACCAACAGTATATATATACTAACACCTGCCATAGAGCTTCCCTTAACCCTATCATACGCCTGTTGCAAATCCATAAAACCTAAATACAATTTATTCTTCTTCTCCCTCATTTTCTCAATCATTTGTTTCAATGTAAAGATTTGATCCACACATCCTCTACCACCTATCACCTTGTTATACATATATCAGTCTGCAGTCAATCGACACTCTTTCGACCAAAATACCAGCATATATCTTCCTACAGCACTCAATAAACTAATTCCCCTATAATTTCTACAGTTCCCCTTATCTCCCTTACCCTTATATAAGGGTACTATTACTGCTCTCCTCCAATCCCTCGGAACTATACCCTCCATAAACGCTTTATTACACAACTTCCAAATCCAATCAATCACCATCTCGCCTCCGTTCTTGATCATCTATTTCCCCCCAGTTATTTTCATCTATACCTGCAGATTTACCATTCAACTTTCTCACTCTGCCCATTACCTCCTCCTTGCTAATGACCTCATCCCCAAAATACCTATTCCTTCTTGCACTATCAAACCCACACGACCATATCACCTCTTCATTATTTAATATTATAGATTTTCCCTGAAATGTTCTTTCACACTCCCCCTCATCCATTTCATCAGTTACAAAAGCACCATCCCTATTCATTATTCTAAGCAGGTTCAATTATTCTCACTCTAAACCTTTCGCGCTTCCTTCCAGAAGAGCTTCCTATTCACTCTTATTTATCCTCCTTCAAACTGTTTCACATTTACCTCTTCCTTTCTTCTACGTATGCACCTTTGAGTATTTCTTTTTTCCTCCTTATATAATGGTACTATCACTGCTCTCCTCCAATCTTTCTTTTGAAACTTCATCATTGGCTTTTAGTACATTCAACCAGGCTTCCTTTTTACTTTTAACCACTTGCATCAACTCTTCCACCACTCACTGTTAGCATTCTTACTTCCTACTTTGCCACATACTTCCTTTGAACTGCTAACAATTGCTTCCTTCATTTTGCTTTCAGATTTGTTCAGTTTCATTGAACTTGTTCACATTCAACTGATTTACTTGCGAGCGCTCTTACATACTTATCCTTGTTACCTTGTTCACTTAACTTCTCACTCTTAATTTTACCCACTTCCTTTCGTATCACCTTCCTCTCCATCCAAGCTCCCATTAACAATTTTACATAGAACAACATAATGATCCGATAATCCCATTCCTAAACCCCTCACAGATTTAATATCCAACACATACTTCAACATCTCTTTCTTCACCAACACAAAATCAATCATACTTTTCACTTCGATACCATCTCTACCTACACCAACTCTAGTATACTTATGGATACTCTTGTTTAAAGAAAGTATTACTTACACACATACCTCTCTCCTCACAGAAATCAATCACCTTCCTACCATTCTCATTTTTTCCCGACACCCAAAACCACCTGTCACACCATCCCTTTTTTTGGTCACCTATCCAACCATTCAGGTCCCCCAAAACTATCAATCTGAAACTTCTACTAACCTCATCTAAAATATCATTCAGATTAACCCCAAAAATCGTACTCTCTTCAACATTTCCCTCAGATGGACCATACGTCACAACTACACATACCTTGACATTTTCAAACTTAAATTAAACCATTAGAATTCTAGGACTCACACACACAAAGTCTACCATAACTCTGTACCACAAGTCACTCATCAAAATTGCAACTCCTTCTCTCCCCCTCTCATTCCTT
>JABUQX010065679.1:35000-37500 GCA_015478945.1 Trachelipus rathkii | reverse complement strand
AAAAATGTGGAATATGCCACCTTGTTCCATTCTATACTCTTTCCTATTATCATTTGCAGGGAATACATCAAGTCAGTCAAGCTTATCTTTAATCTAAACTCATGTTGCTACACTCCAATTTTATCTTCTTTTCTCACTCAGAAGACTCCTCTCTAGCACAATCTCATATATTCTGCTTGTAATTACCAGCAATAAAATATATCTATAATTGTTGCTTTATCTCCTACTTTTCTTGAGGATTAGGCGTATTACTCTTTTCTATGATTAGATGATGCATTCTCTTTACTCCCTATAAGGTTTAGAAATTTTGTTATCTACTCCACTATGCTTTCCCAGATTTAAACATCCCATAGTTCAGACCGTTAATTCCTTGAAATTTATAATTCCTCTGGATTTTTATATCTTGTGTCAATATTTATTGATTCTATTGTTTGTTAATGTTCTCTCAACTAGAAATTCTCCTTCTCTACATACACTCCATTATCTTCCACATTCAGCAACTTCTCGAAATATTCTCTGTCTCCCCACTGTTTACAAGTGAATCTTATATTGTTTTAAATATCACGTTCGTTCATGGTTCGCAGCTTCTTCTTAACCTTATTTTTTTTTTGTCATCCCATATATTAACTCTCTAGCACAGGAGTGTCAAACACGCGGCCCATGGGAGGCATGCGGCCCATCAAACTTTCCCATGCGGCCCAGCTCATGACAAATTAAAAATTTTCAAGATAATTTATTTTGAACTTTTAAATTATAATTTATTAAAATATATATATATATATATATATATATATATATATATATATATATATATATATATATATATATATATATATATATATATATATATATATATATATACATATATATATATTTGGGCCCACGCGGACTATTTTGTAGTCAGTGTGGCACTCCACGGTAAATGAGTTTGACACCCCTGCTCAAGCACATTCATATCACTCACTAGTTCTTCCCCTATCTTTCCATCTTTATTTCCCCGCATAATTTCTCTTCATAATATGAATTTGTCTACTTCCTTCAGTCCTCATTTTCATCCATAGAAGAGAGAGAGAGAGAGAGAGAGAGAGAGAGAGAGAGAGAGAGAGAGAGAGAGAGAAGAGAGAGAGAGAGAGAGAGAGAGAGAGAGAGAGAGAGAGAGAGAGAGAGAGATTCTTGCGCTTTTACTCTTCTCTAATCCTCATTAGATGAAATAACCTTAATCTTTCTTTCACTGTATATTTTCTTAGTTTTAGTTACCTTTTGCGTTACCTGGTACACACACTCTTTAAGCACTTTCCATCTCTTATCTACTCACCATCGCTTCAGCAGCTACAAACTCTTCTAACACAGGTCAACAAATTTTAGATTTTTTCTTTTTACTATGATCCGTTACTTGTTTCCTATGCATTTTCTTGTGCTGAATTAAAAAATAGTATTGGTTTTTGTCTGCCACGCTCAGTTTTGACACTATTCACATGTAAGCATGGGAAAAAAAAATTCAAAATAAATTTTTTTCCCGTGAACAGAACCGCTATATCTTTTTTATTATTTGTCCTATCAATTTGAAATTTTCGCAACATATATATATATATATATATATATATATATATATATATATATATATATATATATATATATATATATATATATATATATATATATATATATATATATATATATATATATATATATATATATATATATATATATATATATATATATATATATATATGCCCAAGATATACATATTGTATTTAGATGAATTTTCGGTATGTCACTGTTCGTGGGAAAAATCATTTATTTTGCAATTTTTCCATGTTTACACGTGAATAGTGTCAAAATTGGACCTGACATATAAAAACCAATACGATTTTTGAATTCAGCACAAAAAACTTCATAAGAAACAAATTTTATCTACAAGTCCAAAGAAATTTATTCTCTTGGATTAGTTTGTTATTAAAAATCTCCGGATTATTTCTACCTTTGAGACTGAGATTTTCAAAGCAATAACTTTCAGGGGTTCCTTTTAGATTTTTTCTTCTGCATTCATGTTACATCCCAAAACAAGTCTACAATCTGAGTGTAATAACACTGGCGGTATACTTTATAAGTCTACAAAAAACC
Source organism: Trachelipus rathkii (assembly GCA_015478945.1). NCBI lineage: Eukaryota > Metazoa > Arthropoda > Malacostraca > Isopoda > Trachelipodidae > Trachelipus > Trachelipus rathkii. The sequence continues at coordinate 35,376 of JABUQX010065679.1, read as the reverse complement.
TTTAATCATTCATTAATTTATTATCAGGTTTATTAGTTTAATGGTTTGTAGAGTTCCAAAAATATCAAGTCCATTTCTTACTCTCCTCATGCTCAAAGATGACGTGCATAGTTGCCACAATTTTTCGGATAATAAAATCTGCCAGCCATTCTCCTTCAACATTCCATGTTCCATTCTCAAACACTCCCACAGCAGCTCTTTCTCCCATCTGCCGCATTTCTACCATATCTTCCATGATAATTATATATCCTCCTCTCATCTACCATATACTCATATACATTCTGCAATACATCCATGAACTGAATTTTTCCCGCCATAGGATTTCTTGATGTGGTTTATAGACTTGTATAACACTTAACTTAGACTTACCAATATT
>JABUQX010065679.1:15000-30000 GCA_015478945.1 Trachelipus rathkii | reverse complement strand
AGGGGACAGGAAGACATATGCCCAATCTGCGGAGAATTATTTCACACTCCATGTGAAAATACCCCTAACTGCAGAAACTGTAAAGGACCCCACAGTGCTTCCTCTTTCAAATGCCCGTCTTACCTGTTTGAACAGGAGGTTTTGGAACTATGTACTATACATAAATTGAGCAGGAGAGATGCTATACGCCAGCTCAACGAAAAATATCAGACAAATCAAAATCAAACTTACGCCACAATTACAGCTACCCCCACGCCTTCACGTGTTAATCCGCCAACACAACCCTCTCCTAATAGAACTCCTCTCTTAAATTCCGTTGAAACTCAGGCAAGTACTGCAACCAGTCTACCTGTACTGCCCACACTACCAACTTCTCAAAGAGCACAAAAGCAGCCCTTGATTCAATCTCCCGTCCAAAGAGCCATCAACAAGCCTATCCTGAGCATTAACTCTCAACAAGCTACCAATGAAACTAAGCTAGCTCATCCAATACAAAATTTGGAAAACACTTCCTGCCAAGACACACTGTCCCATACTCACCAAACTGGTTCACCAAACTTATGCAAGAGGACGGTCTCTTTGTCCCTTAATTCGCCTCCCACTATTACTAAAACCCCTGGTAAAGATGTTTTAAAACACACAGAAAAGAATAGTCGCCAAGTTAAAGATTATTCGCTAAAATATAGAGCAACCGAATTCTTAAACAATAACACAGTAACCCCAGATGTAAAAAATGCAACTCAGAAGAGACCTCGCCATAAGTCTACTTCTGAGACAAATGCAAAGGCTTTAATAGACTGTACCCAAACAATCCCAACTAATGAACAACTCACCAACCAATCATCTAATAGTCTACAAGACAGTTTTAGTTCCTCTGATTCTTCCTATAATTCTTCTCCCGAGTTTCCTTTATCAGCCCTCTCTAAGGGATTCTATACCCTAGAAGATGAATTGGATAACAGCTCCCAAATGGAGCTTGATGCGATGACCCATTCTCTTTCTAATGCTTCCTGCACTTCCGAGAAAGGTGAATGGAAAACTGTTCAACGTAAACGTCGCAAACGCTCTAAGCGTTCTGGGTCTGTTGGAGGCATGAAGATGGACCCAGAGGTCCCCATTCTCCAATCAAACTACCCAATTTCCCAAAATCACCCGCATGATGAAGTACTGGAAAATTCTCCAGAATCAGACCTTGCCAATTCATCGAATCCCATATTGGAAATCGATGTCGTAACCCCAATACATTCTCAAAAAGACAATACCCTTCTGGATACACCTTCCTTCCCCATTTCCATGGAAACAACTCTATGCCCCTCCCACATTTCTGAATCTGCTTGCCAAGCGGATTCTGAAACTGCTCTCACTAATAAATATGAGCATTACGAATGCTCTTCTATTAACCAACCAAACCCACATAACAAGTTGGATTTGGTTGAATTCAACTTATCTCGCATTCATGGTGAAGCTCTTTCACCAAATACATCTGAAAACTCCTCCCTAAAAGACGTCATACAACCTAACAAATCTCTGGTGTATGACTACCCTGGCCCCCCAGGTTTTGTTCCCCCTCCTCGCCGAGACCCACGTCTCAACCTTCCCTCTCAATCTGAACCCACCTCTAACATTACCCCCAGTCACATAGAGACAATTGTCTCTAATAGACCACCATCATAACATTAATAACTCACCATGACTACTTTCCTTCAATGGAATTGTCGTGGATATTACTCTAATTTCGAAGAACTTGTTCAACTAATAAACATATGTACACCAAAGTGTATATGTTTGCAAGAACTCCGACTATGTCATCGTGACTTCCTTCAACCATCTGAATATAAATCGCCGTTAACTTCTATAGAAAGAGGTGACAATGATAGGGGAGGAGCAGGAATACTCATTCACAAATCTATCCCCTATTCCCCAGTCCCTCTCCAAACCAAACTTCATGCAGTAGCGGCAAGACTTCACTTATCCATCGACCTTACTATATGTTCAATCTACTTAGCTCCGAGTAGTGAATTTACTAAGGTCGACTTAGCAGATCTTTTTAAACAGCTCCCTGCTCCGGTTGTTATACTAGGTGACTTCAACCTTCGCCACCCCTTATGGGGTGACTCTATCACTTCATCTAAGTCCAAGATCTTAATAGATCTCCTAACCCCCTTTTCCCTGGGATGCCTTAACACAGGACTCCCAACCTATGAACGTTTAGATACACACACTTCTTCTTGTATCGACATTTCCTTTTGCTCCCATTCCCTTATGGATCGTTTTACCTGGTCCCGCTTGGATTATTTATTCGGCAGCGATCATTACCCAATAGCATTAAACGAGCTTGCTCCAAGCCCAATGCAAAAACCCAACTCCAGCTGGCGTTATGATCGAGCGGAGTGGGCTCCTTTTTATCAGGCCACAGCTATCCCTCTTTCTCCTTTCAATAAACGATTTCCGACTGTTGATGATGCCTTTTGCTTCTTCCAGAAAGTAGTCATCTCGGCAGCGGAAGCTTGCATTCCACAGTCTTCCTCAGACAGGCGGTCGGCAACCCCTTGGTGGTCCCAAGAGTGCGCACAAGCCAACCGAGAGAAGAAGAAACTCTACAGGCAATACAAAAAGGCCCGTACTACCCCAAACATGATTATTTTTAAAGCTGCCGCAGCGAGATCTAGGCGAATTAATCGTCAAACGCGTAAACAATATTTTCGAACTTACATATCGACTGTTAACTCCACAACTCCCCTTCCCTTAGTGTGGAAAGTTACACAGAAAATATCTCGTCGCTCCAATGACTCTTCACCATGGGCCTGAAATAACTGATACGATTTCAGCTCCGGCGGTGGTAGCGGATGCGTTAGGTTATAGCTTTGCTAGCCATTCGAGTTCATTCCGCTACACTGAAGCCTTTCAAAAACTGAGAACTGACACAGCACTACCAGACTTTTCAACAGCGAAAGGGGAAGATCATACCTACAACCGTCTTTTTACACTTGCAGAGTATCAAACTGCATTGGCAAATAGCAAAGACGGTGCCCTTGGTCCAGACATGATTTCTTACATCATGCTCCGTCATATCCATCCTTCGGCGTCAGCATTTTTGCTGGATTTATATAACAGAATCTGGATCGAATCTTCTTTTCCATCTATTTGGACTACAGCTTTTGTAATTCCTATCCCCAAACCTGGAAAAGATCCGAAGTTGGCAGACAACCAAAGACCAATTTCGCTGACCTGTCACTCCTGTAAATTAATGGAGAAAATGGTCTCTGGCCGCTTACTCCCTGTTCTGGAGAGCCGTCAAGCTTTCTCAAACTTCCAATTTGGTTTCCGCAAAAATCGCTCGACTGCGGACCCCTTGGTAAAACTAGACCATGACATCCGAGAAGCCTTCTCAACTGGTGGGATGGTTCTTGGTGTCTTTTTTGACCTTGAAAAGGCTTACGACACAACGTGGAGAACTGGGATTCTCCTTAAACTCCATTCGCTTGGTTTCCGCGGACAACTCCCTCTTTTTATCAAATGCCTTTTATCACACAGATCTATCCAGGTTCGGTGCTCTTCTATTCTGTCACGCCACTTTACTCTGGATGAAGGCGTTCCGCAGGGTAGTGTTTTAAGTGTACTACTATTTGCTCTTGGATTTAATGATATTGTTACCTCTATTCCAGCGACTGTCAATTTTTCTCTATATGTCGATGACTTAGCATTATACATAGCCGGTGCCAGGCTGCCCTTTCTCGAACGGCAACTTCAACTAGCTATTGAAAATATTTCACAGTGGGCTAGCTCCCATGGCTTCCATTTTTCTCCCACCAAAACCTCAGCAGTGCTTTTTAAGAAAAAAGGGAATCGAAGAACTTGCCACCTTCTTCCAGCGAACCTAACGTTATATGGTTCGCCCATTCGTGTAACTTCACAGGTCAAATTTCTAGGGCTCATCCTAGATGACCACTTAACATATGCACCGCATATTAAACACCTAAAAACAACTTGTCATCGCACCCTTGACCTGTTACGTCATCTCGCCTCAAAATCTTGGGGTGCTGATCGCAAATCCCTTTTACGTCTTTACGTAGCCCTAATCCGATCGAAACTGGATTATGGCTGTGCAATATATGGTCAGGCCTCCACAACACTACTACACCTGTTAGATCCCATCCAAAACGAAGCGATCCGTATCTCCACTGGAGCTTTTCGATCGTCCCCCAGGTGAGCCTTGAAGTTGAATCCAATGTGATGCCACTCTCTTCGAAGAGAATACATCATATGTACAAGTTATCTTCGTTTTCAAACCCCAATACAGTCTGCTCTGAAACCGATTCTGCAGGAGGTACCTCAAGAATCCTAATTACTGGCCATTTGCAAAGACGGTTCATAACATCTTTAATTTCCTCAACATCCCTTTTCAAAAGGTGCTGCCTTTCTCTTTTGACGAAGGGTACACACCTTGGCTATTTCCCTCTCCTACCATTTGCTTGGCTCTGACATCTCTCTCCAAATCTAGCCATCCTGCTGCCCTGTTAAAAGCATCATTTCTGTCTCACGCCGCAGTTCACGATAAATTTACTCCAGTGTTTACTGACGGCTCTAAAATAGGGGACAGTGTGGGCGCTTCTGCTGTCTTTCCTGACCGCAACCTCTCCCATACCCTTCCCCCTTATGCTTCAATTTTTACAGCAGAGTTAACGGCTATAATGATTGCCCTTTCTCGAATTCTAATCCTTAACCAAGATCACTCATATGTCGTTTATTCAGATTCGCTTAGCGCGCTACAAGCGCTTAAAACCCCTTATTCTAAAAACGCAATGGTATCAGCTGTACAACAATTTCTTCGACTTCTCCACTCCCGTAAGAAACAAATTATTTTATGTTGGACTCCCTCTCATGTAGGGGTAACTGGCAATGAAATCGCTGACAGAGAGGCCAAAATGGCCGCCTCCTCTTCTCGGAGTTGTTCCAGGTACCTCCCGGATGCCATTCGACAAGGCCGCCTCCCATCAACTGATTACTATCCTACTCTCCGACGGGGCTTTCGATCTTGTTGGCAAGAGTGCTGGACGAGTGATCGGCGGGGAAGGAAACTCAGAAACATAAAGCCGAACATCGGTGAGTGGTCTTCCTCCCACAGACGAAAGCGCTTACATGAGGTGATACTTGCACGCCTCCGTATTGGCCACACTAATATCACTCACAGTCATTATATGTCACGAGACCCTCCTCCCATTTGCAAATTTTGCCGTCGCCACACCCCACAATCTGTTCATCATATCTTCATTGATTGTTCCCATCTGGACCCTATTCGCTGTCGTTATTTTCCTACTTTACGGTCCATTACACCTTCTAAAAGATTATCCCATATCTTATCTGAATCTTCCCACTTTAGCAGTAACACTATTTTCTTGTATCTTCAAGAAGTGAATATTCTTTATAGCATTTGATTTTGTTATGTAATCTTAAGACTATTAACAATGCAAGGATAAAATTTTATTTAGTTTTTATTTATTTTGACTGACTGAATATTCATTTCACCAATCAAATCTTTCTTTGACATTTGAAACATATATATGACAGGGCCCTCCCATGGTGCTGATTTTTCAGCCCAGTGTGGCCGCTTCATTGTGAGCCGTGGTGGGTCCTGAAAGCTTACACCTAACTCAAAAAAAAATATATATATATATATATATATATATATATATATATATATATATATATATATATATATATATATATATATATATATATATATATATATATATATATATATATATATATATATATATATATACATATATATATATATATATATATATATATATATACAATATATATATATATATATATATATATATATATAAAAATATATATATATATATATATATATATATATATATATATATTTTAGAAGTGTAGCGGATAACTGCATAATTTTTCTCAATCGACATCCGATAAATTTTTTTCCAGATATAACTAGCTGATATTATTCATCTAGGAATTATGAGAAATGTGTGTGCTCACTACTTTGTATGTACGGTATATAAGCCCCCTATTGAAATATATATATATATATATATATATATATATATATATATATATATATATATATATATATATATATATATATATATATATATATATATGTATATATATATATATATATATATATATATATATATATATATATATATATATATATATATATATATATATATAATATAATAAATATATATATATATAACATATATAAATCTATATTTATATACATAGATATATATATATATAATAACTATATATATATATATATATATATATATATATATATATATATATATATATATATATATATATATATATAAAGTAAATGTGTCTAAAACTCTAAAAAATTAACTATCCGCATCCTCATCCACGGATAGTGAAAAATCACCATCCGCTACACCTCTAATATATATATATATATATATATATATATATATATATATATATATATATATATATATATATATATATATATATATATATATATATATATATATATATATGTATTAGCTTGTATTATATCGTTATTTATTATAATCTGATTAAGACCTGACACTCGTCCTTGTGTAGTTATATTTTGTTAATTTATTTTTCTGTTTTTCTATTTATCCACATTATCAATAGCCTCTAATAAGTCTGAGACCTCACCAAAAAAAGAAAAATAGAAAAAAATATATATATAATTTTCTAAATTTCTGTTATATTGTTCTAATTAAACTAATTAAATAATTTAGCAAGATTGATATTTACAAGAAGTGAAAGCAATAAATTGTAAAAACCAAATATTGATATCTTAAAAAGTTGCTGGAATTAAGTGGAGATTGCATATGGCGTGTAATTCACTGGCCAGCAAATCATTGATATTATTGTAATATTTAGGAAGATAATTTTGATGTGTAGTGAAATGTTGTGTGTGATCAGCTTTAAATCCGGAAAGACTACCATTAAAATTCAAACAGAAGAATGAAGCACAAATAGAAAATACTCAACAAAGGCATAATATATATAAAAATTTTAAGATTACTTGGAACATTTTGCTACAATAATAGAAAAAGAAATGAAACTTCTGTTTGTAAGCCAATTGTGGATTTCTAAGATATTTAAATATTAAAGGTGTAAATGCTAAGTATTTATACTTTTCAAGCAGTACTTTCTGAAATGATACTAAATGTTAAAATAGGATTAAATCCCTGCTATATATAGCCATGGTAACCTATGTTAGACTATCAATCCTATCATTCGGATTGAACTCCGATGAGGCAGACTTCTGTTTACCTAGCATGCAAATAGGAACCAAGTTGTAAGAAAAGATGACTACAGTGACAAAAAGGAGTTGTCTATTCTTTTCATGTCTGGGAAAACAAAGAACAACGTGTTTTCGTAACAAAAGAGTTCCGAAACGTTTATTTTGAGCATGAGCAATTAAGCATCCAGTAATAAGTAAAGTAAATTTGGTGTATTACAGTATAGCTCACTTTCAACTGGTCTCAACAATTGTTCTAAGGTGAGAATGGCAAATAGACCGCTAAACAAAATAATTTTTTTGTTTTTATCAATCCAGTTTGACATGTGTTTGCAAAACAGGAACACATTGAATTTAATCTCAGCCTGTTCAAGCATGTCAACGTCAAGAAAATGGAACTCTTTTTATTTTCTTATTTGTTTTTATTCTCGATTTACGAGTGCAAAGGCAAGAGTTCCTTTTCTTACAACAAACTATAGGTCTTGAACTTGTTCATCGAAATTAAAAATGCCAATTGAACCATGTTTAAAACATGTATATGATAAAAATTTATGTGAAGTTTGCAATATTGAGTGACCTATTAGAATAGGCACATTTATTTGTACTCCGCATTGGTCATTCACTTTTATTAAATGAATATTTCAGTGAGTAAAAAAAAAAAAAAAAAAAACTTTTCCTCTTGTTCACACATATTTAAATAATTGAAAAAAGCGCAATTAGCCACAACCAAATTTAAAGATAAAAGTTAATTTATATTGCTAAATAATTATTATTTCTTTATTTACTAATTTTAAATAAATCTTTTCTTTAGTTACTAATTTTATAGTAATTATGAAAATAATTATTAAAATAATTTATATATCAAATCTTTGCAATTATACTCTTCTTTTAATTACTTTTAAAATATTCTTAGTCTCTTACATATAGAGGCGACGCCACACATGGGGAGTTTGCCAAACCCTTGAATCTTTGCGCTTCGCATTTGTTTTTTCCTCATAAGCAAATACACATATTCTACCCCATGTGTGTATGGGTCATTTTTGGCAAAGCTTTGCTCATTTGCTTGGTTTGCCAAATACACAAATCTTTCCCATGGTTTGTGGAAAAGATTTGTATATTTGGCAAACCAAGCAAATGAGCAAAGCTTTGCCAAAAATAACCCATACAAACGCATGGGGTGTTTGGCAAAGAGTTCGACGAACTCCGCATGTGTGGAGCCGCCTTTAGGCTTAGCAAAGAAGTATGCTCTCATAAATAACTCATTTAAAAGCTTCATTGAAAAAGGATTAAAAATATTAAAACACCATGAATAGTTTTTTATCTTTAATATTTCTCTGAACTAATGATTTTAAAGTTTTTCAAAGCCACTAAATGGGAGACTTCTTCTTAAAATACTTCCTCACCTCAACCATATTTAAACTATTTTAATAAAATCTATAAAAAGTAAAGAGAAGACTGAAAGAAAAACCTAGATCAGAAAATGTGGGAATTTGGTATGCTCCCTCCTTTCTCCCTCCACTCTATAAATATTCAAATAATAAGCACTGATGAAGATAAGAAAAATATTATTAATATTATGAAGAATGATGTGTTATTTCTTTTGAAATCTAGAACAAGCCAAAGCCAGAAATAACTCTGGAAAAGTGTTAGGACTTGGACCTTGATTTTTTATTTTGATCTTGTCTTTGATTGAGAGAAAGGTGATAAACAAATAAAATAAAGGAAAATAAATTATTTACACCTCATTTGAATTATTCATAAAGGTTTTTTATTCGTTATTAAAAGCTTTTATAGTTTTTTTCTATAAATTAATCCGAGCCTAAGAGTATAATAAAATAAAAATATGATTCGTGTTCTGTGAGGCATATTAAGATTAAAATGATTTAAAAGATTTTTAGAAATAAGAAAAAATGAAAGGTTTACGGGGTTTAAAGAATGTTAGAAACTGGTTTAAAATGTCAGAAAGTAAAAGAGATTATCTATATTATAATGAATTGCGAACAGAGGAGGCCAGTTACAATAAATGCATTGTGGAAATTCAATATAATGTGTAATATGTTTAAAGAAAATAAAACCTTTTTATGGAAATAAGGAATATTTTTTTGTCCATTTATCATCATGAAGGTTTTCTCCTCTTTCATCAGCCAAATTACTGATTTTTCGGTCATGTAGTTAGAATTACTAAATGAAAAGTTTTGGCTTTTCAAATAAAGCTGCTGGCCTCCATTTTTCCTACCATAATTGCATGAAATAATGAGTCAACTTGAAGAGTGGATCGTTTCCTGGACTCTTCATTTAAGACCTTAGGGTAAAAACAGACCTCAGTAAGCAAGCCTCTAAAGAGTTTCCAAAGAGGTTGCAAAATACTCATACTTATTAAGCATGTTATGTAAAGTCCTTTAACATTTAAATACAAGTATCAAGTATTACAATATTTTAAATAAAATAACTAATTAAACCAGTTCATAAGAAACCAAAATACTAATAATTTTTTATTAAAAATATATAAATTTTAAAAATAAAATATCTTATAGGAAAACACTTCTTATTTTGTAATATTTAATTTAGTAGAAATTACTATTAAATTAATAATAATGGTAATTATATCTTCATTAAGTTTAAAAGATATATATATATATATATATCTTATATATATATATATAAATATATATATTATATATATATATATATATATATATATATATATATATATATATATATATATATATATATATATATATATATATATATAGTTATACTAATAATATATATATATATTAATATTATATATAATATAATATATATATAATTAATATATATATTATATTATATATATATACTATATATTATATATATATATATATTATATATTATATATATATATATATAGTATATTATATATGAAACATGCTTCAATTTTTTTGTATTGAGTATGATAAAAATTTGTAAATATTTTCAAAATTTTAAAGATTTTTCCTAAGTAATTCATATTTTATTATCCTAAAGAAATAAATTATTATTATTGAATATATATATATATATATATATATATATATATATTATATGATATTATATATATATTATATATATATATATATATTTATTATATAAAAAAATATATATATTATATATATATATATATAGTATATATATATATATATATTATATATATATTATATATATATATATATACGTTTTTTCGAATGTTTTAGATTTATAAAAGAATTTGTTAATTTTTTAGTTTATTATTTGCATATTATATATATATTAGATATATTATATACTTATATATATATATATATATATATATATTATATATATATATATGATATATATTATATTTTTTAATATATTAAATTAATATTTATATAGTTTTTAACCATAACTGATCACAATGTCGATATTACTTACCAATACCTAAAAAATCATATCGATGTGTGGGCATTACCTATGCCAATACCCTCGTTTTATCAATACATCTAATTATGAGATACCAAATATCAAGAATATAAAGTTTATCACAATACTTATAGAGTCATATCGGGATATCGATTAATCGAAAGATCGATTAGAGACATATGGGATATCGAATTAATCGGAAAGATCGATTTGAACCATATCGATAAATTAGTAAATAAGCACTCATATTGTTAAAAATTAGACAATAATAACGTTAGAAAATTTAAGAAATAAAATTTCACTAAAAATGTATTTTTAATAAATATTAAAAAGAAATAAATATATGAACTGTTTTTTTTAATTTTCATTTTTTGTTCTTAATATTGAAATAATTATAATGTATTGTATTATTTCAAAAGAAATATTATATATTATATAAATATATATTTATTAGTATATATATATATATATATTATATATATATATATATATTATATTATATATATTATATATATATATATATACACACATATATATTATATTATATATATATATATATATATATATATATTATATATATATATTATATATTTTTATATATATAATATATATATTATATATTAATATATATATACTTCATATAATATATACACCAAATATATATTTATATATTATAATATATAGATTATAATATATATAATATATAATATATATAGTATATTATATATTAGTATATATATATTATTATATATATAATAAATATATTATATATATATAAATTGGAAAATTATTTTGTTAAATAATTACTGTATCCATTGAAAAGTGTAGTAATATAGTATATATTATTTATATATATACTATATAATAGTAGTATATATATATATAATATTATATATATATATATATATATATATTATATAGTAAATATATAAATATATTATTATATTATATATATATATATATAATATAATCATATATATATATATACTATATATATATAATATATATAAGTTATATATATACGTTGGATTATATAATAAATAGTTTGTTTTACTTTGTATTATTTCACATATTCATTTACTTATTTTTTTTTCTATCACTAAATTCTTCACTGATTTCAAAGCAGATATTAACATGCTATTAACATGAATAAGTTTCTGTTGTCTTTGATTATTATAATATCGATGAAATCTTCAATGTCGGAATTTTTCTACAGATATCAATGGCATACGCAGGAGGGGGTATAACCTCCTCCTCCCCCGAAATTTTGATAAAATCAAATAAGAAAATTTTAAATAAAAGCAATGAAAAATGAGTAAAAATAAAAAAAAATCGGTACTGTGAAAGATTCAGCGCTCCTCCTCCTCTCCCCGAACCTGCGTACGCCAGTAGCAGATATTAACATGTTTTTCAATTATAATCTCAGATTACTGTCAAGACTTGAGGAATGAATTTTAAATAATTTCATAACTGTTCCAATAAAAGGAAATAAAATAATTATCATCATGGGCGTTGCCAGCTTCCAATCTAGGGGGGGGGCAGCTTAATTTTATAGAGCTTTTATCTATATATATATATATATATAATATATATTTATATATATATATATATATATATTATATAATATATATATATAGTATATATATAGATATATATATTATATATTATATAGTATATATATAATATATATATATATATATATTTAATATATATATATATACATATATATATTATATACATACATATATATATATTATTATATATATATAATATATATATAATACTAAATATAGTTTATATATATATATATATATTATATATATATATATATATACTAATATAATATACTAGTATTATATTAAAAGAAGACATAAAACTAGAAACATTTCTATGGATATTAAATGTATTATATTTAAAAAATTATTTTAAAACACAGAATATCAACTACAATATGCAATGATAAAATTCAAAATATAGAGCAGTTGCAAAATTGAATATTATTAAAAAAGATTTAATATTCCTGGGTTCTCAGAATCACAATTTTCTCCAACTAACTGTTTGAATAAAATATCATATTGTCAAACAACAAATTTATCTGTGTTACATTCATCAACTAGCCCGGTTTAACTGCTTCGCTTCCAATAGTACTGTAGTCCAAGTCTTCGATCCTTCGCAGAGCTGCGTGTGTTGGCTGCGAGTAGTAATCATCAAGCTTTTTCTCGACGAAAGGAGGTTCAGTCTCTTTAAACTTGAAGACAACAAATATTTTGTTTCTTTATACTCAGTTTCTTGTCCTTGCAAATTTTGTACCAAAGTTCTAACTCTTTTCTATGCCTTCTAAGTGGTAAAACTATAAAATGAAGCCGTCTTTTCCTTTAACTCACCGATTGTTATGAGTAGCATGAAAGATGTAGATATGCCAATGCATAAGCAGGTGTATTTTCTTTCAGAAGAAAACCGTAATTCCAAGAAGAGGTATAGAATCCAGATACGGAATTATTAAGAATTCTCAGAACTCCGTGGGATTTGTTGCTGGATGCTGCTTGCGTTCTAGCGGTGCTGCTGCACCACAACGTGGTATAGCATCATAAGTCCCAGTTCCTCGTGCGATTAATTAGCTTCTTTTTTACACTCATCCGTTGATTATTTCTTCATTTTCCGATGCTCCAACATTTCCACAATGTGGTTGAATGTGCTGCGAGGTTTTGACGATATCCAAGGTCTTGGATTGGAGAGCGTTTCTAACATCGCAAGTATATATTAATATATATATATAATTATATATATATAATAATTATATATTAATATTAATATATATATATATATATATATATATACATATATATGATCTATATTACTATATATTATATATATATATATTAATTATATATATATATATATTATATATATATTATATATATATTATATATATATTATATATTATTAATTATATATATTATATTTATATTATATATATAATTATATTATGCAAAGTAGGCGGGCCTATTAAGAAGTCTTGGATCTAGTAAAGCGAATTACCGATACTACCAATTTTAACTAATTAACTGTAAAAGAGTATTAAAAAAATTACCCAAAACTGACCTCCTTGTTTAATTATTATGCTTGGTAATGTAGATTTAGGGAAATAATCAATGATGTAGAGGCATGTACTCTAAATCTCTGCATCGCACGAAAGATGTGTGTTGCTTTTAGAAGGGAGAGGAAACACTTCTAGTGGGGCAGCTGCCCCCCCCCTGACGACGCCCATGATTATCATGTTCCATTACTATTTCATACATGATAATTTTTTAATTATTGTCTATTGAGAACCTTTTACCAAACTGATTTTCTTTTTCTCTTGAGTATAAGCATGATTTAATCACCTGTCTTTAATTATGTTTCAAAAAGCAGTTATCACTTTCAAAGATGGTTTAGAAATAATTCAAAATTTAAAAAAAAAAAAAAAATCATTTTTTATATTCATTTAAAAAAAAACTAATCGAAATTTGAAAAATTGTTCCTTTAAAAAATATGATTCGATTATTTTCGTGGTTAGAATGCTATGAAAATGTTGGTAGAGTGTAGTTATAATGTTGTCAGAATGTAGCTAGAATGTTTTACCATTGATGGTGTAATATTCTCTCTCTCTCTCTCTCTCTCTCTCTCTCTCCTCTCTCTCTCTCTCTCTCTTCTCTCTCCCTCTCTCTCTCTCTCTCTCTCTCCTTCTCTCTCTCTCATTCGTTTGTTATGTACTACATCATATAAAAAATATTGATGACACTTATCGTAGCCAACAGATAAAACGACGTCACCACTTTCTCATGACATAATCAAACACTGCATAACAATGTCTTTTTGTCATTTATAAACTTTTCCTTTAAATTATATAATAAAAAAACAAATTTAGGCCATTATCGAAAATCATTTTATATTACAGTAACACTTTTGTTTTAAGCCTTTAGTAGTCTTATTTTAATAATTAATTTATTAATTAATAAATTAGCAAGATTATTAATTTATTTACTCTTTTCTTATTAATTAATTTATTCAGTTTTTATTATTTGTAGTTTTATTTACATAATATTCTGTGAAAGTGTTTCAGTCTGAGCAAACAGTCCAAATTAGTATAAAAAAGATTGTCATATTAAATATAATCATAGATTTACTTAATGGCAACGTCAATTTATGTAAACATTGAATGTTTTTTGCGAAATTTCAGTCCTCCCCCCCCCCTCGACCCTCCCCCTTTATCTTTCCATCCCTCATATATCACTTCCTTGTAAGTAATGGAAGATCATATGATTTTTTGTTCATTGACGTTTTTAATG
>JABUQX010065679.1:0-10000 GCA_015478945.1 Trachelipus rathkii | reverse complement strand
GCTAGGATGCAAGCAGATATCTAGATGGCCAGGGACATGGCGGGAGATGGCTAGGGAGATGGTAATTGAGATGGCTAGAGATGGCAAGGAGATGTATTAGGAGATTATGAGAATATGGCTAGAGATGGCAAGGAGATGGCTAGGAGATTACGAGAAGATGGCTAGGAGACGGCAAACAGATTTTGGGCTAGGAGATAGCAAAGAGATGGCTAATTGCGAGGAGATTTCAAGGAGATGGCTAGATGCATGAGGAGATGGCCAGGAGGTGGCTATATGCGGGCGAGGAGATGGCTAGAGATTGCTAGGTGATAACCAGGAGATGGCGGAGGTGAGACAATGGTATTTATGAGGAGATGGCTAGGAGATGGCTAAGAGATGGCGAGTAGATGGCTAAGTGATAGCGAGGAGATTGGCGAGGAGATTGCAAGAAGATAGCTAGGAGATGGCTAGGGGATGGCTAGGAGATGGCAAGGAGATGGCGAGGAGATGGCAAAGAGATGGCTAGGAGATGGCGAGGAGATGGCTATGAGATGGCGAGGAGATGGCTAGGAGATAACGAGGAGATGGCTAAGAGATGGCAAAGAGATGGCTTTGAGATGGCGAGGAGATGGCTAGGAGATAGCGAGGAGATGGCTAGGAGTTGGCTAGAGGATGACTAAGAGATGGCTAGGAGATGGATAGGTGATGGCGAGGAGATTGTCGAGGAGATGGCAAAGAGATGGCGAGGAGATGACTAGAGATGGCGAGGAGATGGCTTGAAGATGGCACAGAGATGGCTAGGAGATGGTGAGGAGAGGGCTAGGAGATGGCAAGGAGATTTCTAGGAGATGGCGAGGACATGGCTAGAAAATAGCGAGGAGATGACTAGGAGATGGCGAGGACATGGCTAGAAAATAGCGAGGAGATGACTAGAAGATGGCAAGGGGATGGCAAAAAGATGGCAAAGAAATGGCAAAGAGATGGCGAGAAGATGGCTAGGAGATGGCAAGGAGATGGCTAGAAGATGGCGAGGAGATGGCTAGGAATGGCTAGGAGATAGCTAGGAGATGGCAAGGAGATTGCTAGGAGAATGGCGAGGAGATGGCTGATGAGATGACTAGGAGATGGCGAGAGGATGGCTAGGAGATGGCAAGGAGATGCTAGGAAGATGGCAGAGATGGCTAAGGAGATGGCTAGGAGATGGCGAGGAGATTGGCTAGGAGATGGCTATCAGATATCTAGGAGATACCTAGGAGATGGCGAGGAGATGGTAGGAATGGCTAGGAGATGCAAGGAGATGGCTAGGAGATGGCAAGGAGATGGCTAGGAGATGGCAAGGAGATAGCTAGGAGATTGCAAGGAGATAGCTAGGAGATGGCGAGGAGATTGCTGGGAGATGGCGAGGAAATGGCTAGGTGATGGCTAGAAGATGGCGAGGAGATGGCTAGGAGATGGATAGGAGATGGCTAGGATATGGCAAGGAGATGGCTAGGAGATGGCGATTAGATTGCTAGGAGATGGCAATTAGATGGCTAGGAGATAGCAAGGAGATGGCTAGGAGATGGCTAGTAGATGGCGATTAGATTGCTTGGAGATGGCGAGGAGATGGCTAGGAGATGGCGAGGAGATTCCTAGGAGATGGCGAGGAGATGGCTAGGAGATAGCGAGGAGATGGCTAGGAGATGGCCAGGTGATGGCTAGGAGATGGCGAGGAGATGGCAAGGAGATGGCAAGGAGATGGCAAGGAGATGGCTAGGAGATGGCGAGGAGATGGCTAGGAGATGGCGAGGAGATGGCTAGGAGATGGCTAGGAGATGGCTAGGAGATGGCGAGGAGATGGCTAGGAGATGGCGAGGAGATGGCTAGGAGATGGCAAGGAGATGGCGAGGAGATGACTAGGAGATGGCGAGGAGATGGCTAGGAAAGATGCAGCGATGGCTAGGAGATGGCTAGGCATGGCGGAGATGGCTAGGAGATGGTAATGAGATGGCTGGAGATGGCAAGGAGATGCTAGAATGGCGAGGAGATGGCTAGGAGATGGAAGGAGATGGCTAAGAAGTATGGCGATGAAGTGGTAGAAGAATGGAAAATAGATGGCTAGGAGTGCAAAGAGCTGGCTATTACATTGGCGAAGGAGATTTCAAGGAGATGGCTAGATGGCGAGGAGATGGCTAGGAGGTGGCGAGGAGGTGGCGAGGAGATGGCTAGGAGATTGCTAGGTGATAACTAGGAGATGGCGAGGAGATGGCTAGGAGATGGCGAGGAGATGGCTAGGAGATGGCTAAGAGATGGCGAGGAGATGGCTAGGTGATAGCGAGGAGATTGGCGAGGAGATTGCAAGAAGATGGCCAGGAGATGGCTAGGAAATGGCTAGGAGATGGCGAGGAGATGGCGAGGAGATGGCAAAGAGATGGCTAGGAGATAGCGAGGAGATGGCAAAGAGATGGCTAGGAGATGGCGAGGAGATGGCAAGAGATGGCTAGGAGATGACGAGAAGATGGCTAGGAGATGGCGAGGAGATGGCTAGGAGATGGCTAAGAGATGGCGAGGAGATGGCTAAGTGATAGCGAGGAGATTGGCGAGGAGATTGCAAGAAGATGGCGAGGAGATGGCTAGGAAATGGCTAGGAGATGCGAGGAGATGGCGAGGAGATGGCAAAGAGATGGCTAGGAGATGGCGAGGAGATGGCAAAGAGATGGCTAGGAGATGGAGGAGATGGCTAGGAGATGGTAGGAGATACTGAGAGATGGTAGGAGATGGCGAGGGAGATGGCTAGATATTGCAAGGAGATGGCTGGAGATTAAGCAAGGAGATGGCTAGGAGATGGCGAGAGATGGTAGGGATGGTAGGAGATGCGAGGAGATGGTAGGAATGGAGGAGATGGCTGGAGATGGCAAGGAGATGGCTAGGAGATGGCTAGGAGATGGCAAGGAGATGGCTTGGAGATGGCGAGGAGATGGCTAGGAGATGTCGAGGAGATGGCTAGGTGATGGGGAGGAGATTGGCGAGGAGATGCTAGGAGAATGGCGAGGATATGCTAGGACATGGAAAGAGATGGCTTTGGATATTGCGAGAAGATGGCTAGGAAGATGGAAGTAAGATGGCTAGGATGGCTAGAAGAATGGAGAATGGTGAGATGGCGAGGAGATAACTAGAAGATGGCGAGGAGATTGCTAGGAGATGACAAGGAGATGGCTAGGTGATGGCTAGGAGATGGCGAGGAGATGACTAGGAGATGGCGAGGAGATGGCTAGGAGATGGCTAGGAGATGGCAAGGAGATGGCTAGGAGATGGCTAAGATGGCGAGGAGATGGCTAGGAGATGGCGAGGAGATGGCTAGGAGATGGCAAGGAGATGGCAAGGAGATGGCTAGGAGATGGCAAGGAGATGGCTAGGAGATGGCAAGGAGATGGCTAGGAGATTGCAAGGAGATGGCTAGAGATTGGAAGGGAGTGCTAAGGAGATGGGAGGAAATGGTAGGAGATGTGGAGTTGGCGAGGAGATGGTAGGAGATGGCTAGGAGATGGCAAGGAGATGGCTAGGAGATGGCGAGGAGATTGCTAGGAGATGGCAAGGAGATGGGTAGGAGATAGCAAGGAGATGGGTAGGAGATGGCGAGGAGATTGCTAGGAGATGGCGAGGAGATGGCTAGGAGATGGCGAGGAGATGGCTAGGAGATGGCGAGGAGATGGCTAGGAGATAGCGAGGAGATGGCTAGGAGATGGCGAGGAGATGGCTAGGAGATGGCGAGGAGATGGCTAGGAGATGGCTAGGAGATGGCAAGGAGATGGCTAGGAGATGGCGAGGAGATGGCTAGGAGATGGCGAGGAGATGGCTAGGAGATGGCTAGGAGTGGCTAGGGATGGCGAGAGATGCTAGGAGATGGCGAAGGAGATGGCTAGGAGATGGCAAGGAGATGGCAAGGAGATGGCTAGGAGATGGCGAGGAGATGGCTAGGAGATGGCAATCAGATGGCTAGGAGATGCCTAGGAGATGGCGAGGAGATGGCTAGGAGATGGCTAGGAGATGGCAAGGAGATGGGTAGGTGATGGCTAGGAGATGGCAAGGAGATGGCTAGGAGATGGCAGATGTAGGAGATGGAGAGGAGATGGCTAGAAATGGCGAGGAGATGGTAGGAGATGGCTAGGAGATGCCTAGGATAGGGAGGAGATGGCTAGGAGATGGCGACGAGATGCTAGGAGATAGCAGGAATGGCGAGGAATGACTAGGAGATGGGAGGGGATGGCTAGGAGATGTGCAAGGCAGATGGTGGGAGAAGCTGGCATGGGGGAGTGCTAAGGAGATGGTAATGAGATGGCTAGGAGATGGCAAGGAGATGGCTAGGAGATGGCGAGGAGATGGCTAGGAGATGGCAAGGAGATGGCTAGGAGATGGCGAGGAGATGGCTAGGAGATGGCAAATAGATGGCTAGGAGATAGCAAAGAGATGGCTAGGACATTGCGAGGAGATTTCAAGGAGATGGCTAGATGGCGAGGAGATGGCTAGGAGGTGGCTAGGAGATGGCAAGGAGATGGCAAGGAGATGGCGAGAAGATGGCTAGGAGATGGCTAAGAGATGGCGAGGAGATAGCTAGGAGATGGCGAGGAGATTGCGAGGAGATTGCTAGGAGATGGCTAGGAGATGGCTAGGAGATGGCTAGGAGATGGCGAGGAGATGGCGAGGAGATGGCAAAGAGATGGCTAGGAGATGGCGAGGAGATGGCAAGGAGATGGCAGGAGATGGCGAGAGAGATGGCTAGGGTTTGACAGAAGATGGCTAGGAGATGGCTGGATATGGCGAGGAGATGGCTAGGAATTGCAAGGAGATGGCTAGGAAATATGGGAAGGAGATGGCTAGGAGATGGCGAGGAGATGGCTAGGAGATGGCGAGATGGCGAGGAGATGGCGAGGAGATGGCTAGGAGATGGCTAGGAGATGGCGAGGAGATGGCTAGGAGATGGCAAGGAGATGGCTAGGAGATAGCGAGGAGATGGCAAGGAGATGGCGAGGAGATTGCTAGGAGATGGCAAGGAGATGGCTAGGAGATGGCGAGGAGATGGCTAGGAGTTCGAGGAGATGGCTAGGAGATGGGGAGGAGATGGCGAGGAGATGGCTAGGAGATGGCGAGGAGTATGACTAGGAGATGGCAAAGAGATGGCTAGGAGATTGCGAGAAGATGGCTAGGAGATGACAAGGAGATGGCTAGGAGATGGCTAGGAGATGGCGAGGAGATGGCTAGGAGATGGCGAGGAGATGACTAGGAGATGGCGAGGAGATTGCTAGGAGATGGCAAAGAGATGGCGAGGAGATGGCGAGGAGATGACTAGGAGATGGCGAGGAGATGGCTAGGAGATGGCAAGGAGATGGAGGAGATGGCTAGGAGATGGCGAGGAGATGGCTAGGAGATGGCTAGGAGATGGCAAGGAGATGGCTATTAGATGCAAGGAGATGGTAGTCAGATGGAAGGTAGATGGTAGGAGATTGCAGGAACTGGTAGGAGAATGGCGGGAGATTGTAGGAGATGGCGAAGAATGGGTAGAGATGGCTAGGGAGTATGGCGAGGAGATGGCTAGGAAGGAGGAGATGGCTTGGAGATGGCAAGGAGATGGCTAGGAGATGCGATTAGATGCTAGGAGATGGCAAGAAGATGGGTAGGAGATAGCAAGGAGATGGTTAGGAGATGGGTAGGAGATAGCGAGGAGATTGCCTAGGAGATGGCAAAGGAGATGGCTTTAATGGCAGAGGAGATTGCTGGGATGGCGAGAGATGGCTAGGGATAGCGGGAGATGGCTAGCAGATGCCAGGTGATAGCTAGGAGATGGGAGGAGATGGCTAGGAGATGGTAGGAGATGGCTAGAGCTGAAGGAATGGATAGGAGATGGGCAAGGGATGGATAGAGACTGGCAAAGGAGATGGATAGGAGATTTGCAAGGAGATGGTAGGAGATGGCGAGGAGATTGCTAGGAGATGGCGAGGAATGGCTAGGAGATGGTAGAAGATGGGAAGGAGATGCTAGGGATGGCAAGGAGTGCTAGGAGATGGAGAGGAGATGAATAGGAGATGGACAATAGATGGCTGAGATGGCAAGGAGATGGGTAGGAGATAGCAAGGAGGATGGTTGGAGATGGGTAGGGAGATGGCGAGGAGATGGGTAGGAGATGGCGAGGAGATGGGCTAGGAGATGGCGATGCAGGAAGGGGAGGAGTGAGGAGGGGGGAGGGATTGCTAGGTGATGGCGAGGAGATGGCTAGGAGATAGCGAGGACATGGCTAGGAGATGGCCAGGTGATAGCTAGGAGATGGCGAGGAGATGGCTAGGAGATGGCTAGGAGATGGCAAGGGGATGGCTTAGGAGATGGCGATAGATGGTTGGAGATGGCGAAAAGATGGTAGGGATGCTAGGAGATGGTAGTAGATGGCGAGAGGATGGGCTAGGAGATGGCGAGGAATGGTAGGAGATTGGCCAAGGAGATGGCGGGAGATGGTTAGGAGATGGCGAGGAGATGGCTAGGAGATTGCTAGGAGATTTGCAAGGAGATGGCTAGAATGGCGAGGAGAAATTTGCTAGGAGATTGCGAGGAAATGGCTAGGATGGCTAGGGAGATGGCGAAGGTAAGGCTAGGAGTGGCAAGGAGAATGGCTAGAGATTGCAAGAGAATGGCTAGGAGATGGCGATTAGATTGCTAGGAGATGGCAAGGAGATGGCTAGGAGATAGCAAGGAGATGGCTAGGAGATGGCTAGGAGATGGCGAGGAGATTGCTAGGAGATGGCGAGGAGATGGCTAGGAGATGGCGAGGAGATGGCTAGGAGATGGCGAGGAGATGGCTAGGAGATAGCGAGGAGATGGCTAGGAGATGGCCAGTGATGGTAGGAAAGATTTAGCGAGGAATGGGGAGATGGCAAGGAGAGGGCTAGGAGATGGCTAGGAGATGGCGAGGAGAATGCTAGGAGGCGAGGAGATGCTTGGAGATGGAGAGGAGATACTAGGAGATGGGTGAGGGGTAGGAGGGATGGCGAGGAGATGGCTAGGAGATGGCAAGGAGATGGCGAGGAGATGACTAGGAGATGGCGAGGAGATGGCTAGGAGATGGCAAGCAGATGGCTAGGAGATGGCTAGGACATGGCGGGGAGATGGCTAGGAGATGGTAATGAGATGGCTAGGAGATGGCAAGGAGATGGCTAGGAGATGGCGAGGAGATGGCTAGGAGATGGCAAGGAGATGGCTAGGAGATGGCGATGAGATGGCTAGAAGATGGCAAATAGATGGCTAGGAGATAGCAAAGAGATGGCTAGGACATTGCGAGGAGATTTCAAGGAGATGGCTAGATGGCGAGGAGATGGCTAGGAGGTGGCGAGGAGGTGGCGAGGAGATGGCTAGGAGATTGCTAGGTGATAACTAGGAGATGGCGAGGAGATGGCTAGGAGATGGCGAGGAGATGGCTAGGAGATGGCTAAGAGATGGCGAGGAGATGGCTAGGTGATAGCGAGGAGATTGGCGAGGAGATGGCAAGAAGATGGCTAGGAGATGGCTAGGAGATGGCGAGGAGATGGCGAGGAGATGGCTAGGATATTGCAAGGAGATGGCTAGGAGATAGCAAGGAGATTGCTAGGAGATGGCGAGGAGATGGCTAGGAGATGGCGAGCAGATAGCTAGGAGATGGCAAAGAGATGGCTAGGAGATGGCGAGGAGATGGCAAAGAGATGGCTAGGAGATGACGAGAAGATGGCTAGGAGATGGCAAGAAGATGGCTAGGAGATGGCTAGGAGATGGCGAGGAGATGGCTAGGATATTGCAAGGAGATGGCTAGGAGATAGCAAGGAGATGGCTAGGAGATGGCGAGGAGATGGCTAGGAGATGGCGAGGAGATGGCTAGGAGATGGCGAGGAGATGGCTAGGTGATGGGGAGGAGATTGGCGAGGAGATGGCTAGGAGATGGCGAGGAGATGGCTAGGAGATGGCAAAGAGATGGCTAGGAGATTGCGAGGAGATGGCTAGGAGATGGCAAGTAGATAGCTAGGAGATGGCTAGAAGATGGCGAGGAGATGGCTAGGAGATGGCGAGGAGATAACTAGAAGATGGCGAGGAGATTGCTAGGAGATGACAAGGAGATGGCTAGGTGATGGCTAGGAGATGGCGAGGAGATGGCTAGCTAGGAGATGGCAAGGAGATGGCTAGAGAATGTAAGGAGATGGTAGGAGATGGCCAGGGATGGTAGGAGATGGCAAGGAGATGGCTAGGAGATTGCAAGGAGATGGCTAGGAGATGGTGAGGAGATTGCTACGAGATGGCGATGAAATGGCTGGGAGATGGCTAGGAGATGGCGAGGAGATGGCTAGGAGATGGCAAGGAGATGGCTAGGAGATGGCAAGGAGATGGCTAGGAGATGGCGATTAGTTGCAAGGAGATGGCAAAGGAGATGGAGGAGATAGAGGAGATGGAAAGAGATGGCAGAGATGGTAGGAGATGGCGAGGAGATTGCTAGGAGATCAACAACAGATGTGGAGATGCGAGGAGATGTCATCGTAGTGGCGAGGAGATGGATAGGAGATGGCGAGGAGATGGCAAGGAGATGGCTAAGAGATGGCAAGGAGATGGCTTGGAGATTGCGAGGAGATGGCTAGCAGATGGCGAGGAGATGGCTAGAATATGGCTAGGAGATGGTTGTCGATGGCGAGGAGATGGCTGGGCGATGGCGAGGATTTTGGCTAGGCGATGTCAAGCAGATGTCAGTGCGCCTTCCCGGACATGGCGGGGAGGATGGCTAGGAATGGTAAATGAGAAGGCTGGAGATGGCAAGGAGATGGCTAGGAGATAGCGAGGAGATGTCTAGGAGATGGCAAGGAGATGGCTAGGAGATGGCGATGAGATGGCTAGAAGATGGCAAATAGATGGCTAGGAGATAGCAAAGAGATGGCTAGGACATTGCGAGGAGATTTCAAGGAGATGGCGAGGCGCGGAGAAGGTGCAGGTGGCGAGGAGGGTGGCGGTGAGCTGTTAGGAGATTGCTAGGTGATAACTAGGAGATGGCGAGGAGATGGTGGAGATGGCGAGAGATGCTAGGATGGTAAGAGATTGCGAGAGATGGTAGGTGATAGGAAGAGATATGGCAAGAGATGGCAAGAAGATGGCTAGGAGATGGCTAGGAGATGGCGAGGAGATGGCGAGGAGATGGCGAGGAGATGGCAAAGAGATGGCTAGGAGATGGCGAGGAGATGGCAAAGAGATGGCTAGGAGATGGCGAGGAGATGGCAAAGAGATGGCTAGGAGATGACGAGAAGATGGCTAGGAGATGGCAAGAAGATGGCTAGGAGATGGCTAGGAGATGGGAGGAAGATGGATATTGATATTTCAAGGAGATGGTAGGAATAGCAAGGAGATAGTAGGAGATTAGAGAAAGAATGGCTAGGGATGGCTAGGAGTGCGAGGAGATGGCTAGGAGATGGCAAATAGATGGCTAAGAGATAGATTAGGAGATGGCAAGGAGATGGCGAGAGAGATTGCTTAGGAGTGGCTAAGGAGATGGTAGGAGATGGCGAGGAGATGGCTAGGAGATGGCTAGGAGATGGCAAGGAGATGGCTAGGAGATGGCGAGGAGATGGCTAGGAGATGGCAAGGAAATGGCTAAGAGATGGCATAGAGATGGCTAGGAGATTGCGAGAAGATGGCTAGGAGATGGCGAGAAGATGGGTAGGAGATGGCTGAGATGCGAGGAGAATGGCTAGGAGATGGCGGAGATAACTAGGGATGGCGAGGAGATTGCTAGGAGATGACAAGGAGATGGCTAGGTGATGGCTAGGAGATGGCGAGGAGATGGCTAGGTGATGGCGAGGAGATTGGCGAGGAGATGGCAAGGTTGATGCGAGAATGATAGGAGATGGGAGGAGTGTGAGGAGAGGGCTAGAA
This sequence comes from Trachelipus rathkii, assembly GCA_015478945.1. NCBI lineage: Eukaryota > Metazoa > Arthropoda > Malacostraca > Isopoda > Trachelipodidae > Trachelipus > Trachelipus rathkii. The sequence goes on along the minus strand of JABUQX010065679.1, from coordinate 118 downwards.
GATAACTAGGATGGCGAGGAGATTGGCGAGGATGAAGGCTAGGAAGATGGAGAGGAGCTGATCTAGGAGTGGCGAGGAGATTGCTAGGGAGATGCAAAGAGATGCGTAGGAGATTGGC
>JABUQX010065678.1:17500-22924 GCA_015478945.1 Trachelipus rathkii | reverse complement strand
TTCTTTTCGAGGCCGCCCATATTAGTCTATTAACCATTGGTTGGGGGGGGGAAAAAAAACCATGGGTTGGAGGGGTTTTTTATCTTCCAAGACATTTTTTTGTTTTATGTTAAGGCCAAGGATGTTTATATTGTCAAAAGGAGAGACCGAGAAGAACCGTCGAAAGAGGATGGAAAGTTGGCAGGTGTCTTAGAGAGGGGAGATTTGAGAAGTTGAGTTTTTTAAAGAATTGAATTTCACAAGGTTCAGACGACCCCACCGGACAAATTCTATCCAGATCAGCGAGAATAGAATCGGAAAAGATAAGACGTGAGGCAATTCTAGAAGTAAATAAGGGAGGAGCAGAATTGAAATGCGTTGAAGAATGAGGGTCGGTCATCGCCTATGATGAATAGAGTTAGATGGGCAGGTGAGAAGATCATTAATTGAAAGTTAGGATAAAGTAGGAGATAGGACAGAACCCTGAGGAACACCACTGATTGACAGAAAAGGAAGAAGAACGTCGCCCCATCACAACAGCCGATATTGAGCGATTGAAAGAATAGACAATAAGTAAGCAAAGAGAGGGAGGAAACCCGCTAAAGGAAGGGGAGTTTTGGAGTTAACATGACGCGTGCCATACCCCGGTCAAATGCTTTGGATATGTCAAGCGCCACCACGCAAGTCTCCCCGTAGTTCGCTAAGGGCGGAAACCATAAATCAGTAAGATAAGAAAATATATCGCCAGTAGACTCGAGCGCCGAAAGGCGGTACTGGCGATCGGAAAGAAGTGAGAAGAAGATTCCAGATGATCTAAGACATTGAGAGTTGAGAAGAGTTTCAAGATCTTTAGATAGAAATACAAGTAAGAGGTCTATTAGGGGTCGTTAGAGGATCAAGCGGCTTTCATTTTTTCGGAATAAGTTGGACATGTGCGTGGCTTCCAACACTGAGGGCAAGTGTTAGTATTGAGACATAGAGCATATAGTTTGAACGAGGGGCGGGGATAACACGGAAGCACACTCCCTCAAAACTCGGGAGGAAATGCCATCCGGCCCACCGCCTTAATAACGTTCGTAGATTTCCCGAACAAATGCACCCGATCGAATTTAATCACAGGTAAATGCATAGGACTCCTGAGAGGAGGAGGAGGAGGATGATGATTACCAGAGTCGTTCAGCAGAGTTTGAATTAGAGGAAAATAGGAGGCCGAAGAGATTGGCCTTTCAGTGGGAATTAGCATTAGAACCATCAGAGCAAATAAGTGGAGGAAAAGCGGATTTACAGAAATTGTTTGAGATTCTTTTGGCAAGAGGCTGGAAGATATGTCAGAATGAAAACAAAGATGATAAGCGCACTTTCGTTTGATGAAAGCCCGCTTTGCTCGTCGAAGAGTATCCTGCAACGATTTCTAGCTGAATGAAAATAGCAAGAGTGATAGGAGAACGAGAATTTTTCCACTCTCGATAGGCACTGTCTCTAGACCTGAATGGCCAGAGAACAAGCACGATCGAACCATGGATTTTGAGGAGAGAAAGATTTAATCGAAGAAGGAATAACCTGCTCATCCCATCAACGATTACAGCTCCCACTTTATCGGCAGAAGTCGAGCGTCACCTAGAGACTAAAGCAGTCATTCGCAATTATAGTTTAGCGTAAGAAGCAACGACAGGCCCCCAATCGGCCCCGATTAACAGTGCTAGAATAAACGAGTAGGGCAGGATATAGCTGCTGGAAGGAAAGTATAAAAATTAAGAGATATAAGGTTGTGGTCAGATTTTACCGATAGGAGCGAAAGTGGGTGTTTTTTAAGAGAGAATGACTAGTGGTGAAACATAGGTCAAGTGTGTTCAAGAATTGGTTGGGACGATCCGGAATGTGTGTAGGTTCTTTAATTAGTTGCTCCAGATCGTTGAGAATGCTAAATGATTCGGCCTCCTCCCCAAATAAATCAGTATGAGAGGACCCCAACATTCAGTGTTTGTTGGTACATTGAAATCCCCTAATAGAGGACCTCAGTATTTGGATGAGCAGATATAACAGTCTCGTGAGAAGTAAGTAAGTATTCAAAAAAGGCGTGAAAAATCTGTTCTGTTTGGAGAGCAGTAGCAGAAGCACAAGATTATTGTAGTAGAAGGAGAACAGATTTTAAGCCATAGAAAATCGAAAAATTGGGAGATTCGAGATTCACGAGAACGTGTTACATGAGTGTTTAAATGTTAACATAGGCACATACTCCACCCTTTAGACGGAAATTATGAAATAAGTTGTAGTTGGATACATTAAACGAGTTAGAGGATGAATTCTTAGCCATCTGAGTCTCAGACAAGAGCAAAAGATTAGGGTTAGAGTTAGAAAGGTGGTGTTCCACGGAAGCAGAGTTAGAGCTTAAGCCGCGGATGTTGGTGAAGTCAATAGAAAGCCCGCATCTATATAATATATATATATATATTATATATATATATATATATTATAATATATATATATATATATTATAAAGATATATATTATATATATCATATATATATATATATAATATATACTATATATATATATATATATATATATAATATATTATATATATATATTATATATATATATATATATAAAGATAATATATATTCTATATATATATATATATATATATATATATATGAGAGGTATACAATCGCCTGGCTATTCTAATAATTAAAGGCATATCTTAAAAACAACTGAAAAAAATACATTCTATTATTGCTTTTAGTGATAAGTGACGAAATTAAACTCATTCTTATTAAAACTCATTAAATAAATAAATATTTTAATTCCTCTCTTTTTTTTTTTTTAATAAATTGAGATGAGTTTTGTATATGTGAGTAAATGTGTAGATGTGTGTTTGTGAAAACTCGTTTACTTAAGTGTGTTTGCGCGGGAGATTTGTTTTTGTATATATGAGAGGGAACGAGAGAGTTTCGGAGCAGGAGCCCGGAGCAAAGGAAATCAAAAAAATTATTTACACTATATAGTAAATGTATCCAGGGGAGAAAATTAAACCGGAGCCGGAATCGGTATTTTAAAGTGATGGAGCCGGATCCGAGAGTTAAAACCGGCAAAAAAATTTAACTGGTTCTGCAACCATGGTGAAAAAGAGAGAAGAAGAGAGAGAGGGAGAGAGAGAGAGAGGAGAGAGAGAGAGAGAGAGAAGAGAGAGAGAGAGAGAGAGAGAGAGAGATTTGTTTGTTTGTGTATTTCATTTCCCGGTCGTGTGCATAAATAGTTCCAAATCGAAGGAGTTTCGGTTTCAAGATTTTTGCTCTCTCTCTTCTCTCTCTCTCTCTCTCTCTCTCCTCTCTCTCTCTCTCTCTCTCTCTCTCTCTCTCTCTCTCTCGCGTAATAAGTGTGAAAAGAGAGTTCTGAGATTTCATGCGCGTGCGAACCTGGAAAGAAAAGGAAGAGTTCAACCACTCAACCACATTTTTAACTCAAAAAATAAAAAAATATCTTGGAATGTAATGGTAGTGATTTTCTGTCTCACTTTTTTAAATTTATTATTATTATTATTATTATTATTATTATTATTATTATTATTATTATTATTATTATTATTATTATTATTATTATTATTATTATTATTATTATTATTATTATTATTATCATTAGTGAGAAGACTTTTAGGGAAGATAGAATCAAAATTGGGACAGGAGCAGCACGGGTACAGAAAGAATAGGGAACAACGGAGATGGTCTTTAGTTTAAGACAGATTGTAGAGAAGACATGGGAATTCAATGTTGGGATGAGCGTGGCCTTCGTGGATTTACAAAAGCCTTTGATTCATTGCCTAGAGATCGGTTGTGGGGATTTCTAGAGAAAGAATATGGAGTTTCGGGGAGAATGATAAATGCGATTAAGAGCTTGTACGAGGTGTGTAAGTGCAAGATGAGGACGGGACATAAAAATGAGAAGTTGTTTCAAATGAGAACGGGGGTGAAGCAGGGGTGTGTGTTATTGCCCCTGTTGTTCATTGCATATTTAGATAAAGTTATAAGTAATTTTAAAGCAGGATGGGATAAAAAAGATCAATGAGGCATTTTAGCAAACGCCGACGATATAGTTTTTTGGAGCGTGAAGGAGGGGGGCATGGAGGAGGGACTTAAAAGGTGGAACAAGTGTTTCGAGGAGTTAAACATTAAAATGAATAAGAAGAAGTGGGTGTTTATGAGAATAAATAGAGAGAGAGAGATAGAAAAGGTTTAAATACCCAGGTAGATGGTAGTAACATAAAGAGGTAGAAAGTTTTAATTAAGTGTTTAGGAAGTGTGTTCGGAAATAGGGGAGCAGTAGGGGAAGATATCACCGAAAGGATAGGAAAATATGGAAGAAGCTTGAACGTTTTCTGTCCTTTGCTAAAGGATCAGAATGTTCCTCGCAGGCGAAAAAATTATTTTTGAGAATATTTTGACGCCCATATTGATGGATGGTGCAGAAAGTTGGACAACCAACACAATTACAAGAAGAAGAATACAAGCAGCGAAGATGAGTCCCTTGAGGGTAATGTTGGGAAAGAGCAGAAGAGATAGAGTGAAAAATGAACATATAAGAGAGAGAACAGGAGTATGTGCGATGAGAAATAAGATAGAAAAGGCCCAACTGATAGGACTGGAACATCTGGAGAGGATGAGGAAAGAGAGAGTGGCCAGGAGGCCTTGGGAGTGGAGGCCGGGAGGCAGGAGATCGAAGGGGTAGGCTGAAAAGGTGTGGAGAGACAAAGGGGAGGCTGAGAAGAAGGTGGAAAGAGATGAAGTAGAGGAGGTACTGGAAAGACATCACTTCCAGAACATCGTGGAATTGAGAAGAACTTCGAGATAGAGACGGATGGAAACAAAATAATACACTCTGACAGGAAGATAAAGCCTTCCTGGAAGCTGGAATAAGAAGAAAGTAACAATTATTATTATTATTATTATTATTATTATTATTATTATTATTATTATTATTATTATTATTATTATTATTATTATTATTATTATTATTATTATTATTATTATTATTATTATTTCCAGTAATAATGGTTTTTTAAATGAATTATTAATTATATGAGAAGTATTTTAATGAGCTTTTTAATGTTAATTAAATTTTTACGCTTAATATTTCTATGACTTCTTCATTCGGATTGTAACGAGATTTAAACAACCTTGCAAAAACGTATCTTCACCATCATTTATCCTTTATATATTATATATATATATATATATATATATAGTATATATTATATTATATATATATATATATATATATATATATATATATATATATATATATATATATATATATATATATATATATATATATATATATATATATATATATATATATATATCTCAAAATACGTTACCCTGATGTACTAGGAAAAAAATCAAGCGTTGTCAATTATTTTTAAGGGCAAGTTAAATATTAAAAAATTCGAAA
>JABUQX010065678.1:0-12500 GCA_015478945.1 Trachelipus rathkii | reverse complement strand
TCATCATCATCATCATTACACCTTCTCTCCCCAAGAACGCGGGTAAGGTGCGATACATTCACTTTATGCAGAAAAGTAATATAATAATACGAAGCAAGTCAAAAAGAAAGCCCATCCTTTTTTTATTTATATATATATAACTAATATATATATATATATAATATATATTAAATGTTATTATAATTAATATATATTAATAAATATTATATTTTATATATAATATATTATTAATATCTTTTATATATCATTTTAGTTATATGATATTATATAATATATATATACTTATAAAAATCGATATATATTTGTATTTTTTATAATTTTTAGTGTTTAATAGAATAACTTAATTAAGTAATTTATAGTTATATATATATATATAAAAGGCTGGACTTTCTTTTCGACTTGCAGTTATATATTATTTACTGAGTACTACATTTCTGAATATATTATGAGTAATACAAGTGCATACTATATATACAGATATATAGTATAGTATAGTTCTATAGTATATATATATAGATTATATATATAGTATATAGTACCTATTAGTATATATATATATATATATAATAATTATAGATATAATAAATATATATATATAAACAAGAATGTGTTATAAGTACAATTTCTTTCGTACAGTTTTGCAAAGTATTTCCACTTTGCATAGATTTAATAATTAATTAATTAATTATACTATATTTTATGTAGATCATATCGATTAACATTAAAATTAGAAATTGAAATTAGACCCATTTTTATATATTTTTATTTTTAAGGAGGTTCAAGAGTGATATGAATTAAATTATTTATATTAAATTTAATGATATTTATTAATTATTAAAAAAATAAAATGTCGTAAACATCATAAAACACAGGTCGTTTAGAACCGGCTTCATGATGTTCTTTTTTTTATTTTTTGCATGGTATGATATTTCATTGTATACATCCTTTTTATATAAAATATATATATATATATATATATATATAATATAATATATATATATTATATATATATTATATATATATGATTATAATATATATATATTATATAATATAATAATAATATCAAGAGGTGGGCACCCCGCTCATTTAGGGGTAGTCCGCTAGCGCTCCTCCGCACTTATTCAGACCATCAAACCTCCGCTATCGAAAGTCCGCACGTCCGCACGTCTCCCGCTAATATTGTGCGACTTCACAAAATATTATTACTATTAAATTATCTTTAAATAGGAATATCCTTACAAAAAAAATTATTTTATAATATATTGAAAAAATTGATGAATATTTTACAAAATCTCAAGATTTTCACTTCCCTCCTCAATGTCTCTTCAAAGTGCAAGAGATCCATAATTATACCTTTCAAAAAGAATTAGCTGGCTCTAAAATTAAAAGCAGTTTAAGGAACTACCTCTTTGCCCTCAAAATATCCCCACCAATACTATAATATTCGCCTACTAGCCGCAGAATAAGGGAGAGGTGTATTATATTTAATGAACAAGTTCAACAAATTTTGCCTATGCTGAAAGGGAAAGATGTCCTTGGTAAGAGGAGTGCTGGTGTTAGTTTCCTTCCAGGTGTTTCCGCTCTGTTACATATTTCTATATTACATAAGGATCCTATAGAAAAGAGTACAATTAGTCTTAAACATTAGTCCTGTCAGATTCTGTATTTTTGTGCTTAATTTTAGATAAATTTTTATGTATAAATTCAGCTCCATTACAGATTAATTAAGTTATATTTGCTAAAATCATTCTGTCTCTCCGAAATTTCTAATTCTCTGAGAATATATTTTTGAACCACCCTGGTGACACCCATTAAGGAGGGTCTTCTTTCTTTAGTAATTTTCGTCCAAGACTTTAGTTAGGTAAATAATCCAGGAAGCCATAGATATTTGCTTTTTTTTAATGTCCGACTCCTGCAGATCACACTTAATTTTAGTTAAAAAATGAATTTGGTTCGATGACTACAAAGTAATGTTGCATGATCGTAATCATAGCTCTATAGTAAAAGTTACATTATTTCGTTATTAAACAAACAATTGTTGGTATATTATTCAATAATGAAAGGGTTAATATGATATAATATCACTAACTTATATATATATATATAATATATTATATATACTATATTAGTAATATAATTTAATATAATATAATATATAATAATATATAATTATATATAATAATATAAATATATATATTAATTTTCATAATTGTAATTTATTAGTACTGAATAGACGCGCCAGTTTAAATATTAATATATTAAATTTAATAGTAATTTATGATATCGGTATATAGAGTTATTAGGGGGTGAGATAGATCAGGTAGGGAGTAGTATATATATATATATATATATATATATTATATATATGTTAATCAGTTCTGTGTAAAACCCAAAATACTAGTCGGATTACAGGTATATATATTATATATATATATATATATATATTATATATAGTATATATATAATTATATCATTATATATATATATATGAGTGAATTTCACTCAGAAATAGTATGGTATGTTATATAGTATATATATAATATATATATTGGGTTTTTACACAAGTATACTCTGTAATTGCTGATGTAAGAGAAATATTGCCTAGTTGAGATGTGGCTTATTGTAAAGTATTGGATGGAATTGGAATTATTGAGCCATTTTAATTAAGTTATAGATGAAGAGATGTTGAAGATGTAGGGGTAAAGTGAAGTTATTTTATTCTCCTCTCTCACTATATTAAAAGAGTTATATTTAATATTTATATTATGAGGTACCGATTTAAGAGGATTGTGAGATATTTTTGGTAAGGTTAAAAGTTATTAAAAAAAACAATTAATATAACATCTGAAAGAAACAATATTAGTATGTATATCAACACTTGGTCAAAATAAAATTATATTTCATTATTATAACCAAATAAGAATTCTTATGAATAAGTAAACTATATTTACTCATAATTTTTAAAAAAAGTGGGGCATAACAATAAAAGAGGCAGAAAAACCTTTTGTTGAATCCGCACGTGCAAGCTCGGCTAATTTTCTGACGACTTCCGACCAAACTTACCGCTAGATCCGCAACCTATTCTGGGCTAAGTTCCGCCGCTCGGTGATTGCGGACTAGCGGGACAGGCGGGTACATAGAGAAGGGAAGTGCCCCACCTCTGATATATATATAGTGATAAGTTATATATATATATATATATATATAGTATATATATATAATATATATGTGTGATTAAGTACTATATATATATATAATATACCTATATATATATAGTATATATAGATATATATTCATATAATCAGAGGTGGTGTTATGCGTTTAAACTTTTAAACAACACTCTGGTAATTAAACTTCGCAAATTGGTTTTTTTGGGGGGGATTAAATTTAGAGTAAAAAAAGAAAACCATATGGCCAAGTGCATACCTAATGTATAATTTAAGATAATAGAATAAATGGTAGGAAAATATTAGTAACTAATTTATATTTTTAAAAAGAAATTTATAATCAGTAATGAAGATAAAGAATAATTTAAGAAATTAATGAATATTTAATTATATTATGAATGAGTGATAGAAAATTAGCTGATTAAAGAATGTTATAAGTAAAATAAAACATAATTTTAGGGATTAGTTTAGTTCCAATGTTAATTTGAGAGAGAAGATATTCTAATTAAAAACAGTTTATCTTTCCCTAAAACGTTTTTATATATTACAAGGTTAGCATGCACACAATTTATCACTTAATATTTTCAATGTAACATAGTTTCAAATGCTGATTTCAACATTCATTAATGTAGTTCATAAATATGGAAGAAGATTTTATTGATGGGCTGCTTGCAAATTATGTATGAATGTTACTGTTTAAGCGTTATATTATAATTGTTAATTATAATATATATATATATTATATATAATATATATAATAGATAGAATATATATATATATAATAGTATAAGATATAACAAAATATATGTATATATATTATTATAGATATATATATATATATATTAAATTATTATTATTTGATATATTGAGTTATTGAGAGTAGGAGAGTTACAGGAGATGATCAAAGTCCAAGCCGCTACCTAGACAACACTTTATTAAAGGAGAGAGGAAAATTGGAGCATGGGAACTCACCCCATAGCATACTGAGTCTAGATGATATCATATCTAACAAGTTATGAATTCCGAAGGATTAGCGCAGACGCCCCTAATGCAAGATGCTATAGCAACTGGGGGTGTGATTGTAAAGGAATGTCTGAAAGGTATTCCTTGAACACCCATTTCTAGAAATCTTGATTAGAAAGATAACATTACGTGATCCTGTAAAGAAAGATCAGCGATGGAAAATAAATATAAAAAAATATTAAAAATAGGAAGAACGTAAAAAGTATATAACTTTTGTTTTCTATATAGAAATTCAGTGCTGTTTTTATGTATTATGATATGTTTGGGAAGACTTTTTGAGTGTCTGGCTATATGTAGGTGATTATTCTATGAATGTTATTAATGTCTCTTTGTAGTGTGTATGTTGGGTAGGGTGTGACGTGTGTGGTAAGTAGTGCGAATCGAGAACCATTGATTATTTTCTTTATATGTTGATCTACTAGCAGTAATTGAACACGTCAACGAGCGAAGAGGAGTCAGATGGTTTTCTGGATTCGACTCTTAGCTATCCGAGATCTTACTATCTCCGCCCGGCAATTATTTATTTTTGGTTGAATGAGTCCGTCCCTTTTCAATATTCATTTCTGAGAATCTGCAAACTAATCTAAGAGTTTGGATGGAGAATTATGCGAGTGCCAATAACCAAACCTCGAATGCAGTAATCTCTGAATCCTAACCTTTACTGTGGACTTAAACACGGTATCTACGTGAGTACAGATCATATGCGAGAGAGTCAGAACATAAAAAGAAAACTCAAGATCCTCTAGAGCTATATCGGGACAAATATAATCTAAATACCTAAGACTTTCTATATGGATATCACACTACCAATTTTATCCAGGATTATATGATTTATGTTACTAAAGAGAAGGGTGATTAGTATGGGGTAGGCTATACTGTAAGGCAGTATACAGCTCAGTTGTAGATCGACTGATAAATTGAAGAAGTAAAAAGCTTCAATATAGATCAGCCCTAGCCGGCCTTATGGAAATGCCATTTCGATATGTTGAATACTACAAGCCGCGCGAGTCCTACGAGTAAGAATCAAGATCACGCAATACTTGCCTAACTTACGGAGTCTGAGAAGTCGTACCGCAATGGATCGGGAACTGAGAAAGGCATATATGGATAAATATAACTATTCAGCGTTTCATCCTATTGCAAGCAGCGTCTTATCCGTAATCAGAAATCCATACTTATCGGCAATCATGAGATTGCTTATTAACTAGTAAGGACTTATGCTAATGATTGCCTTTCCTATCTAAATCTTATCTAAGAATAGATGTTAAGAGAATCGAAGAATAGTATAGGATGTCATACGTCTGCTGTTATCTTGGATTGAATTCTTGACTACTTATTTCTCACAAGGACTGTTATATCTTACTGGCGTGCATGGTCCCCGTTTCATCTATTACTCCCTGACAACGAGTGAGGGCAACCTAGGCGTTGAAGTTGTGTTATTGCACAGTGGAGGAAATATTCAGCATATAATACCGACACAGTACAAAGCGAGCCCATAGAGCGTCAGATTGAGAGAAAGTGTAGTGCTTTCTCTCTGCGTACCACATGTGTTCACTAAATAAGTTCACTAGCGAGATTTCTTACCCCAACTTTCTTAGATGCTCGAAATCTTCAAAGGAGGGGTTGGCAGAGAAATAAGAGAGAGTGTAAAGGAGTTGAGAAAGGAGCCAGGGGAAGAGAAGGATCAGGAATTTAATCATACTGTTTGAAGACCGTCTATCAGAGATGATATAAGGCTGCAAAAAGATTTCGCAAATTATACCAGATTATGAGCTTGTGGAGGCAAGAAAGAAGTTAAAAGAACACTGCAAGTTTAAAGAATCTCACACCCACAGTTACCGTCACGAAGAGGAGCGGAATAGAAGCAAAGTTGTGGCCCAGTTGGCATTTTAATTAAAATCAAATAGCAAAATGTCAAAATGAGTGTGGAGGTAGGGAACCAGAAACGATTGTTGCATTGGGAATTTCTACACACGAGGAAAAGATTGTTTTAAGCGCTATAGGTTCTGGAGAGAGTCTAATTTTTTTGTTCATTTGAAGACTCACATAGGTGTAAAACGTGCAGAAGACGTCTTTGCTTGCGCAGTTTGGAATGAACAACGATTAACATTTCTCGCACAATTTAATCGCTACACATAGAATTTTGATCAGTTTTGTAGTTGCTTAAAAGAGTATCTGACCACAACCTTATGAGAAATATCTTTAACATGTCCTTCAATTTTAATTACACTTATTTTTCTCCAACAGCTCCTAATTACACTAGCCCTATATATAGTATAACACGCGTTTTATTTCTGGTCCAACTCTTATTGATACTCGGGGTAAGCTTTGAAATTATGGTAGGTATTGGGGTAACCTTGAACTCGTTGCTATTATCTACGTCATATATACTAATAATGGATATTGATCTGCTTCCATGTCTCTGGGACGCTGCGACTTACTCTGCCGCTCTATAAGTGTGGGAGCTGTTTTCTATTATAAATTACGTTATGTGACGTGAGGTATAATATTAGGTTATAATATATATATATAAATATATATATGTATGAGTATATAATATATATATGATGTAGTGACGAGGTATATCTAGATTCCATTCTTGGTATCGGACACTATTAAATCTTTTACTCTATCTATACTTCATATTATTAAATATCCATATATGGTTCTATAGATTATATATATATTATAAATATAATATAAACTGAAAATAATCTTAAATATGTTTTTGAGAAAAGGGAAAAATGGCACAGATGACCCTGGATTACTACCCTCGAGTGCTTGATAGTAGTAATTTTGGATCAAAAACTTATCAAGATAAAACGTGTGTAATATTAATAATTTTTTAAATATATGATTTTATCGTTTCAAGAGAGAAAATATACAGTGGAAGATGTAATAGTAGAGAGAAATGTAGCAATGTGCGATAATACTCGAGGCAATTTATTTATATGACATTGAAAGTAAAGTGTTTTGTTTTAAAAAAAATATTTAAAATTTTTTTTATTTTAAAAAAAAATATTTAAAAGTATTATTATATAATACTATAAAATCATGGTAGTAACTAATACCGTGTATTAGATATGATAAATCTGCATACAATTAGAATTTAGGTAATCGTATATTATAAAAAATTATATGTTAGAAGATTCTGCTTTAATTAAAAAATCTGTATTCAACAACATAAAGAGTTGATAGTTACTTTTGTATTATAGATCTCTTTGTTAATCCCTTCTAGAATAATAAACCTTGTAAAACGTTTGTCTGTTTAATTGTAAATAAGTTTGTTAATGTATATATCTGCAATGAATGTATAAAAAAGAAAAATCTACTCTGATGGAAGGTGAAATATATACGTTACAGTAAAATATAATAGCCAATTGAAAAATAATAGATGTCGCACATTCGGTTCTTCTATGAGGTTATTTCTCTAATGTATGCAATCTCATATAAGTCAACTCCCTGTTGGCCTTAACAATTAATCGATACACTGTATTAGTACAAACAGTAATCTAACATTTCAAAGGTTGCTAGGTCGCGGCCTCAGAAGTTTGTAAAATACTGTTGGTGTGGGTCTTCAAAGACTGTCGTTAGGAAGAGTTCTTATGACGTTTCTACCTTTTTTGTTGATACTCTAAATCCTTCTCTCTCCTAGAAGCTCTTTAGAGCCTCTCGACTAAAGCTATACAGGGGCACGTATCAGTTCTTCCGTGCCCTTTGTATGTGAGTCGGACTGTCTGTTATGTCTTGTAGTTTCTTTCTTCATTTGCTGCGTTGCGCTTGCTGGTCGTGTTCTGTCCTCTGTCTGTCTCTTTTGAAATACCCGGGATTTTTATACTGGATAGGCGTTGATATTCGAAAGGCCAAAAAGGGGCTTATAAACTGTTCTGGGTCAGCAACTTGACATAAGTCAATGGCCATGTAATCTACTTTGGTTATTAGAACGCATTCTCAAAAACAAATATCATAGCTAAAGCATTTTTGCTTTGAACGCCTCGATTTAAGGTTTGGTGGAAGGCATAGTTGGTAAATAGTTCTCTTAATGGAACATTCTTTAGTCGCAACTGATCGGACCAGCATCGGGGAGTTATTACTAAGCGAAAAAGTTAGAATAAGACACTGCTGCTGGCAGGTAATGGGGAAACTTGGGGTCGTAGTAGGTTCAGCATAGCCCCGTATCTTTACTCCTTTCTTAAACAACGATATAGAGACGTGAATACCAGGTGAAATCATAACAACTATTGGTAGCCAATCATTCATTGAATAGAACTTGTTAACAGTACATTACTCTGTTTTCGAAAGATACTCTGTGCGCGCCGAACTACTTATATTGCAACAGTTTAATGTTTAAGAATCCTTAAGGAGGGTAAGGTTTATGCCGCAAAGTTTACCTGTCGGTTGTCTCCGCACAATGAGGTGCTCTCTGTATGCTGTCTGTAGGTTCCTGCGGGAGATTGCATCTCCACGGAACTAGGCTAGTATTGACTGTGCGTTTTAGCTTTTGTATTATTCACCTTTTGATCTTGTTCCCGGTCTTAGCGAGGGTTATAATTTATTAACGTGTTCTTTTTGAAGTGGAAGCTCTCATCTCCATATTCTGTGTTAGTGTCCTGCTGAGAGTGTCTATAATCTCCACGATCACGCCAATTATCTTAACAATGAGATATTTTGTATAATGATGTTCATACATATTTGTGCATTGTTCCGTAACTTTTATATTAGTTTTGATTCTGAGGCGTGTAACACACCCTCTCTCTTGAAGGGACGGTGTATTCGAGAGAGGCTCTGCGGGCGTCGGACGCTCGTCATTAATTCAGAATGAGCTTAGGTGCAACGGTACATTACTGTAATTTGGTTAGATAACAAGTTTTTAGATGTCCACTAAACATTTAGAGGTGTTATTTCTAACACATATAATATATAATTCTAAGCTCGGGGTGCATCAATCATCGGGATCACACTACAATACAAAATTTACTATTTTTGGTAATAACAGGTTTTATTAGGGGGTTTACGGCGGTTTTAGAGGTGATTAATTATAACTAGTTTCTAATAAGCGGGACCTCAATACGGTGGTCCATCATAACTAGCCTTGAGATAGGATACATGTAAAGATATATCTTATTTGCTTGTCCGGTGTTTCTTCATTTCTGTAGTTCTGTGTTTTGTAAAGTTCTGGTAGATTCTGTGTAGTCATTCTCTTACTTCTTACTATTCTTTTACCGTATATTCTTCTTATTTTATATTATTATTTATTATTTCATTATCTTCTATTTCTTATATCTTATATATTACTGTTTATCTATATTGCGCACACGTGTCTAAGTAAGTACACGCAATGATTACATGTTTATAATAATTAATAATAATAATCAATAATAATTTTTTTATCATTTATAGTAAATCATCACTAAATCCTCAAACATACATATATAATAATTAATAATTAATAATAATCTCAATATATAATAATATATATAATGAATTTTTATATTATCTCATTATATTTTTTATTCTATATCATCACATTTATATATTTTTACTACTATCCTATTATATATATATTATTTTACTATTTATTTATATATATTTTATTACTTTATTATCTTTTTTTTACTTATTTATAGTATATATATATTTAGGAAAAAGGTTAGTAGGGATGTCGAGGCAAGGAGGGAGCGGGACATAGGGGTAGGCAGGAATAGTGATTCACCTAGGCAAGGAGATAAGGAGAGGGAAAAGGATAAAGTAGTTTGATAATTAGGTCTGGCAGATGAATTATAGAGTTTGGTAGGAACTAGAAGTAATTATTTAAGATGAGGATCTCTGAAGTCAGTCAGCCTGTGACCTGCAGTAATTTTTTGGTTCTGACTGTCTTCCAATGGGGAGGGATCAGAGACGTGCCAATGGTAATGTTTGAGTTTTCTGAAGGGAAGAACTGAAGCATTGGTAATTGGAGGATTTTTTCTAATGTACACGTAATAACTATGACAGGATATTTTTTTTCAAAAAGAATATAAAAGAAAAGATTGAAGAGTATGTTATCCAGGTGCCAGTATGAGTGAAATCGTGGATCGGAAATTCAGGTTGATTGATTTCATAATTTGTTACTTCAGAAAATTGGATGTGGGTACAAATGGTATAGGACATAGAAGGTCAGAAAATTATAGAGATTAATAAGAGCTTGCTTTTCGGTTGGCGGGAAGAAGGTGGCATGATTTCCAACTCGCCTAGGTTAGGTGCAGGTAAGGAATGGGGAGTATGGCTTTAGGTGTAAATGAAAAGGGTTAGGAATTATGTTTTTCAAGAACAATATTAGTTGTTTTGTTGGATTGTTTGGAGAGAATTTCTGGTAAAGATTCTTTTTGCACAGATGGAGTTCACCTGAGTGAGTCGTAAAGGTGTTGAGCTTTTCAGTCCCAGTTTGATGACCTGTTTACCAAAAAACTAGGTAAAGTTGGGGGGTGGTGGGCTAAATCTAGAATACAAAAAATAGCAATGGTAACTATAATAGTGTGGGAGATAAATAAAGCTAGTGTTTTGTTACAGGTTTGAAATAATTTGAATGATTGATAACCCTATAACGACGTAAACCTTCTTCAATGTATTTTACACCAAATGCTCAATAGCCTTTTTTAGAAATCAAAAAGATTTTTTTATTAGTTATACCATAAATGCGAATCTAGACATTATTTGCTATTAGAACTAAAAAAAATAATAAATGAAACCACCATAGCAAGATATGAAATAGATTTTCGGATATTCACTTTATTTACTACCAGCGTAGAGGAAAGAAGGGGTGGTCGGTGTGGCGCTTTAAAATGTTCAAAGCCAATATTCAATCTGTTTTATTAAATGACTGACTTTTTTATAAAATGATATGCAATGATATTGAATAGGATGTGGGTTAGATATTCTTTATATATAATAAAATTTTCATCTTAGAAAAGGTATGCATTTTAATGACCTCCTGGCCAGAGTCAAGAATTGACGTGGAAATTGTGGAAGAAATAGAGACAGCATGCCACGGTAAAGAAAAGGTATAGTCATTAATGGGTGATTTGTTTTAATTTTTGCCGGTCATTCAGTGTGGGATTCCTTGTCTAATTGACCGATAGTAGGTTTCTGCTTCATTCATAAATTGTGATACTAGATAACTTTTTGACCTCAGAATGGTCCAAGAACCACCAAGATACGATGCTTTCTATTTTAGACATTAATATTAACTACCGGATGAAAGTTTGGTGGATGAAGTTTAAGAGTTGAGGAGAAATTTAGGAATTAGTGCTTAATGGTTTAATTTATATTATTTTAGTATTTATATGAAATATGTAATGATTGGGCCCAAATTTTGCAAGTTTAATATCAAAAGCCTACGAAAGCTGCACAGTGCACATATTTTCCTGTTAAATTCCCAATTTTTACCAAATTCCGAGACATGCTTAGTACAATTACTAACTGGGATAAAGAGTTTAAAGACCAAAACTGTTTTATATCTATTGTGGATTTTTTTTTTTACATTTTTTATAGCTAAATTTTTAAACAATATCTTTCCAGCTTTCAGTATGTTTTAAATGAATAAACCGACTTTCATTAGGTGGCGTGGCAAAAGAGAAAACTGTTTGGTGGATATAGAGAGATAAGATATATGAGAAAATTTTTTAATTTTTTTTTTTGCAAAAAGGTATTTTAGATGGTTTTATAATATTTTATTTTTTTTTTCAAGGGTCATAAATCTCGGCAATAATCAGCTCCACGCATGATTTAGAATATAAATTTAGGAAACATCTAAGCAACTTGTGTTGAACATTTATGAAAAAAGGAACAAAGAAATGAAATATGTGGCTGGAGACAGTAGTAATAGAATCATGGAGCTTTTGCTTTTTATAATAAATTAAAGTAAAAATATCACTAGGTACGATTGGCACGAATTAAAATTGATGAAAAATTTAGTGAGTTCAGATAAGTTGAAGTGTTCGCGGTTCCAACTCCCCTTATCGTCAACGAATAACATTTCAATGCTTATTTTTGCTTCAGCTGTTAAACTGAGGAATATGATTAGTATTTCAATAGTTTGGAAAATATCCGAACGAAGACTATATAAATAAGTTTCTTTCTTGTTTGTATGCATCTGTAACACTACCAATAGAGATGCTTTTACTGAAATTTGGATTTGGATCGGGGGTAAAGAAATTTTATCTTCATTAAATAGACGTTATTTTATTAGAATTTGCATTACGTATTTATGACCGCAATCCGCATAAACAGTCTGCTATATGGCGCTGTCGCCCTGAAAACTGCTGAGATGGG